>BEHA01001245.1:476386-486568 GCA_002897215.1 Eschscholzia californica subsp. californica | reverse complement strand
GAATGCCCTATAATATTCCGTTATATAAGGAGATAATGTTTGAGAGAAGGACATAATTATATTTACACTACAAGATGTTTGGAAAAAATCTGCCATTATATAAGGAGAGAAAGTTTGAGAGAATGAAAGTAGTTTAGATTGGAGAGAGTAAATATGTTTAAAAAGGAAACAAATATATGGAGAGAGAAATTCGAAATTAGTTAAAAGTTGAAGAGAAAAATTCGAAATTGGTTAAAAATGTGAGAGAAAATAGAAATTGTAGAGGGAAAGAAACAGTAAAGTAATTCTAAAGAGAAAGAAATTAGTTGAGATTGGAGAGAGAAATATGTGTAGGAGAAAAATATAATAAATAATTATGGAAAGAGTAGAGAGAGAATGTCGTAAACGGCAAATTTTGTAATGCTAATTCTATGAGTTCGTGGAAAGTACAAGATTTGATGAGAGGTGCGTCAAACTTGTTTTCAGAAATTTTCAGATATCTCGGGCCTTTTTCAATGGCAATCGTAATATTTGAAATCTCGAAAGTTGTTTCCGAAATTTTGTCTCTCTCTCTGACGCTGTGGACCTGTCGCTAATACTCTGGCATCCGCGGACTGTGCTCTCATTTCATGGCCTATTTTGTCTTGCTAGCCCAATTTTTCCTAAATAATGTTTGTTTGAGATATAAGTTTCTTTTTCCGTCAGAAACTACTATTTTTATCATCACTGGAGATGTGACATATGGGTTTGGATAGATTTTTTTTTTGACAAAAAAAATTTAATTTAATTTAACCGAATTGAGATACAATTGAGTTGCTACATTACATTGGAATGTTGGAATTATTCCAAACATTATTTAAGTTAAAAGTAAGACTATAATGAGACTTTGTCTCTCTAACTTGTAGAGAGGGAAAGTAGATCTAGATTGTTTCTTGCTGGATAATCAAACTTTGAAAGCAATCGACGAAGGAAAGGTGCCTCTTCTGTATGGTTTCTGCCTCATCTTCCCCAAAAATCGTTTTATAACTTCACTATTATCTAGATCTTGTTCTGTTTCAAGTTGAATAGCAGTGACTTCTGTGCCTTGATCTTTTGACAGGAGGAAATGGCTCGCCCAGCCTTTAAGAGGATTTCTTCTAAAGCTTCTTATTGATCTCATCTCTTATGCTTAATATTACTATCTAGACTTGTCTGAGCCAACTTATTTCAGGATCTAGTGTATAAATTTCTAAGAATACTCTCTTATCTCTTTGTGTTCTTCCTCATCTTCCTGGTTTGTTCTCCAGAAGATTCTTTGTTACTCTCTCACCCTTCTTTCTCAGTCATGATATGTTAACCTTGTTAGGATGGTAGTAGATGAATTTTTCTTTTTGGGTTTGTTCGAAGTTTTTGTTCATGATTTCCTTGTCGTCGTCGAGTTCAGCGATTCCGATTGCCTTCGTAGTTTCCGGATAACTGTAGAAGACATAGCACATGTCTCCTGTGTAGAGCTTGTTCCTTCTGAATGCTACACGCGTCCCTACACGTGTGCTAACACTTGCTCTCCCACTTTGGTCGATTATTACAACTTAATGGACTTGGCGATATGTTCTGGGCCCAACTCACTTACTTGCCTTTTGGCCTATATGAGTCACTATTTCGGGCATTCTTTTGATCAAGGAATTTCTTCTCGAGCGTGGGTCTTATTCGTGTTGGGCAGACCATTCGACCCTGGTAGATTGTTTAGTTCTACCTACCAAGATACTATTAGAGCTGATTGCTTCTCTTCGGGAAAGGGATACATCTCTTTAATTGCTCTCGAAATTGAAATGTTCTTTACTTGTCATGGAATACAAATCTAGTAACACTCTCTCCACCTTTAGTAGCCATGCTACTTCTTTTAACTGGTTCACTCCAGTCTTTCGACTTGAATTTGATCAGTAACCCTAAATACCAGGTATCCAAATTTTCTTCCTTTGGTAGACATTTCGGTATTATTTCTCTATCGAGAGAAGTCTGGAGGGTAACCTTGGAGTCTCATGATTCCGAAATCTGGAATTTATATATCTTCTCCGAAGATGATAATTTCCTATATCACCCTACATGGGAGTTGTTCGTTTTTGTGTTTTTGGGACATGTATGGATAGATCAGTTTCGAAGTCTTATGGAGATGGGCTGTTTTCGTGGGATCTCATGCTCGACTATGGATGAGTTGCAATGGACCCAAACTTTGCTGATTATTTATCCGTTGAGTTCTGTTGCTTCATATCCTCTTGTGAATGATGGTTGGACTACTAGATACTACATAGTTAGTCCGACGGCTTATCGTACAACCAAGAGGGTTACATTGAGGAGAATTAATTTTAAGTTGTATCTTTCAGCTTTTATCTCCTTTGTTGTAACTTTGTTTTCCCTTCTGTAAACTCTTGTTATATAAATAATACGATGTTTACCGTTGTCTAAAAAAAAGTAAGACTATAATGAGCCATCAAGTGTGGCATGTGGAGATGGGTAATTCCATCAAGTTTGGCATGTGCCAATGGCGTATACACCACTTAATTTATGAGAACACTAGAAACTGGAGTTTATATCAGTAATATTTTGGCAAAAAGGGTCAACATGGAACACCACATATTATTGGGTGTCTATATCAAATTAACCCACAAACAAACACTACGTGTGGCGGTGTGGGTAGGGTTTCCTAATCCTACTGAAATTCTGTTATCAAATTAACCCACATATTATTGGGTGTCTATATCAGTGAAGTTATTAGATTTCAAAAAAATAAGTACTGTTTGTACTACTTCATCTCTCTCATACTACTTTCCATCGAGCTCCCTAAATCGTTCCCCACGAAAGCATATGCCATCTCAAAATCAAACTTGATTTCAGAATAAGACTAAGAAATAAGAAACACAATCTCCATCGGTAACAACAAAACAGATTCTTCTAGTATATCAAGTAAGGTTTGTATCTGTAAGTTCTTCTTGACCTTCTATAAATATCTATTTATATATTTATATTCTATCTATGGAGCTGCAACCGAAAAACATATCCACTACGAATACTATCTTAAAAGCTTTTGTGAGACGGTTGAAGTGCTGGTTTCTTCGTAGAAGCGAGGCGAAAAACATATTCCTGCCAGAAGATATCATCTTCAACATCCTCTTGAGATGTCCTGTGAAATCTCTAGTTCGGTTCAGATGTGTATCTAAATATTGGTTTGACCTAATCACAAACCCTAATTTTATTAAGATCCAACTAGATTACTCTATCCAAAACGACAAATTTAATCTATTGCTGACTAATTCCAGACTAAATGGCGAATTTTACTCAATTGCTTATGATCCATCGTTCTGTTTTGATCAACAAGAGGTGATCATTAAGCTGTTTCCGGATGCTAAAATTGTTGGTTCTTGTAATGGCTTGATTTGCATAGTAAATATATGTTGTTTCGAGTATCCTATTCTTTTCAATCCCTCTACTACTGAATACAAGGAAATTCCATCGCCACCATTACTAGGTGAAGAAACTTCATGCTTATATTGTTTTGGTTACGATCATGTGAATGATGACTACAAATTGATAACTTTTGTGTCATTATATCCACTTAAGGTTTCTAAAGTGCAAGTCTATACTTTAGGATCAAATTCATGGCGAACCAATCCATCCGTTATTCCATATGATTTTCAGTTTGACTGGAATGATCACATCCCTGTGGTTTTGAATGGATCTTTTCATTGGTTTCTCGAACCTTACACGTCCATAATTTCTTTCGACATTGTCAAAGAGATATTCAATGAGTTACCATTACCTGCTAACTATAGCTATTCAGCTGAGCTGTTCCTGACCAATGTAAGTGCGTTGAGAGGAAGCCTTTGCTTACTCAAAAATCTTAATAAGGATGGCATCGAATTCTGGGAGATGAAAGAGTATGGAGTGGTTGAATCTTGGACTAAAATGTTTATTACCTCACCCACAAATGTTTATCACTCGAATCCTATAGAATTATCAAAGAATGGAGAAATCTTATTGGATATTCATGGAGGTGATATTTATGAAGATAGTTATCCTGAAGACGGGTTATATATGTTAGTTTCGTCTGATGGAGAGCCTCAAAAAGGTAGACTCGTTAAAGTGCATAGTACTTTTGATAAGGAAGCTGAAACGACTTACGTGGATAGCCTAGTTTCTCTCAACTCTCATACTTACTTGGGAAATAATATGAAACTTTGTGAAGAAAAGAAATGTTCTGGAAGATATCGAAGGCGAAAAGGAGGTGATTTTTCATAAGGACACAAGTGTTGGGGATGCTATTATCTTGTAACAGCATTCCATGTTTTTTTTCCTGTGGCATGAACTCATGTTATCCTTTTTTGTGGTTTAGATGTTTCTTTAATGTTTATGCCATATAAATATACAAGTCAATAACTGTTTTTTCATTGCCAACATATATGTCTCACCAAAAATAGTGCGTTACAATAACTTTCTCACATGTTTCTAAGGTTGTGTTTGTTTCTTAATAAAATATAGATCTAAAATCTGAATTGTTGCCCTATTCAAATTTCATATGTTTGTTTTTTATTTTTATAAAAATCGGAAAAATGAGCTAAACGGGCTTGTCATCTATAAGGCTTGGATAAAGCCCATATTTTTGAGATTTCAGAACAAGTCTAAAGCTAACGTGAAACCATCTCAAATATGTCAATTGAGGAACATTCCCCTCTCTTAATGTGAAATCGATTTTATTGGAAATTTGGCCTAATCTCTCAAAAGAATAAATTCTCTTTGTTAAAAAAAAAAATTCCATATGACATTTCTTAAAATTATCTACCATAATGAAAACACAAAAATAACATTGAGAATCAATCTACCTCTCTCTCTAAATCTGAAACTATTTTTCTCTCTCCCTATCTCTAAAATTGAACGAAGAAAACAAATAATTAAGGAGATCGTTGATTTTTATTTTCTGATATAGGTGAAATTGTCGATTCTCAAAATCACCAACAAGGTATTCTTGGAATTCTCAAAATCTTGTTTAGGTTGTTGTTCATCATATAAGAGTTTGAAAAAGCAAGATGACCTAACCTAAAATAAAATTTCATTAGTTCGCAAATTCTTTGCAATGCCTTGTAAAGGTTCTGCGATGGTCTACAAAGCATTACAAACAAGGTCACAATGGCTTGCGAACCTTTGCAAGACTTTGTGATGATCCAAAAAGTGGTCATATGTTGACTGAGGTTAATGAATCAAGAGAAAACTAGAAGTTCAGCGGGTCAACGCGCGTCAAGTCAACAGGAAGGTCGAATTCGAAGGAGGTGTGCCATTCAAGCTCAAAATTAGGGGGTCCGCACGATTATTGATGTAGAAACGCAGCGGAATTAAAAGATACGAATAATTAAATAAGAACAATGAAAATAAAGATCAAATAACTCTAAATACTTAACTTTATTAAAAACTTCAATGGGGGTTTTCTCTCAATCTGAGAATAATAGACAAACTAGATATCCTTTTATAGGATTCTGGACTTTCCTAGATAGACTTGAATTAGACTTTCTAAATAATTAAATACTGCAACTGCCTAAATAACTTGGACTCAAATATGAACCTTTCCAATTATTGGAAATATTAAAATAGCATAATTCCTAAACTTATTTTTGAGTCTATAGACCAAAAATAGGGTCTTAATAGGAGATTTAATCCTCTATAATCCTAAAAAGGATTTAAAAACCAAATTAATCATCATAAAAGAGATCTAGCCCATTTGTATTCATCTCGAGAGAAATATCAAATCTCTATAATATTTAATCATTATTAATACCTATTATAACCTTTCCATATATTTTGTAACCGTGTTTACCAAAATAATCATGTATATATCATTTCCTTAATTGTCTCCATCTTTCTCTCTCCAATCAGAATTATAAAGAAAGAAATATTAACAAATCTAATATGTAACCGTAATATAGTATATCTCATTTTCAAGAACATTAACCTAGTTGTTTAACCACTATTAACATCAGAACTCTACATTCATCTCCATTAAACTTATCGAAGATCAATTCTTGAAGGTAATTATTTTTGCTAAAATCATAATGAGAACATTCATTTGTAAGATTTCGTTTTGTTTTCATGTATTTGATATTACTGTTTTGTATTTAGATTCATTTTTAAGATCTAATAATTAATTTTTTAAACTGTATCAAATTGTTATGTATTATTTCTGAAAAAACGATTCAATTGTAGATCTTTCTCATAATATATATTTCCATCTTTGATAGATCTGAAATGGAAGTCTAAACTTCTCTCTCTCTCTCTAAAATTTTAATATCAATAATGAAATCTTTGATCTTTATATCATATTTAATGTTTTATTGAATCTAGGTATGTTCTATATCTTTCAATTTTCGTGGTATGTATCTTAAGATTTTCGTTTAATCATTACTGAAGTTTTTTTCAGATCAGATTCATCTTCACTGACGGACTCAGATTTGCGGTATATTCAGATTCATTGTTTTCTCTGGATATAAAGTACATGTACTTTACGCGTACTTTTTTCACAAAACAGTTGCCGTTTATAGTACAATAAATGTTCCAAAAATTATATGTAATTTATTGCACATTATACATATTTTTTCACATAACAGTGACCTTGTGATTCGAACTAACGTTATGTTTGTCTTCTAACACATTATGAAGTTTAACAAACAGTATGCATAATTTATTCCATTATACATGTCGTTTCTAGTAAATTGTTTGTTTTGTTAACAAATGTATATGTTTTATTTTTGCAGTTTTGTTGTAACTTATGGAATTTGCTACTGAAGTTGGTCATTTGTTTCCTGGTGGTGAAAAATCATTTGGATATGCTCTTCGACAATATAGTGTAAATGTTGTTTGTCCTGCTCAAGACTACATATGCTCTTCGACAATATAGTGTAAACGATTTTTTGGTAACAGAATGTAAACGATGTGTAATGTAAAAGAAATTATGTGTTATGTAATAGAAAGTATGTGTAATTTACTGAAAAAGACCCAAATACATTTGATAAATTACGTTGTATACTTGACTAATGATGGTTTATTCGTCATAAATAATACATAATTTACGTATTTGTTTCATAATTTGTATTCGATTTGTATTTATGTATGAGTAAAAACGAAAACAAATGCTGCTTTAATGTTCCCAGAAAAATATACTATTTCCAAAACTGAAAGTTAAGTGAGAGAAAGTAATATATATGTTTCGTATATTAACCCCCAAATCACGCTAAATTGATCCTAGATTGATTCAGATAATAGGAAAGAGAAAATTTGATTTCCAAATCTGTTTAGAGGAGAGAAAAATTATGATTTGTTTCTATCTTTTTTTTTCTAATAAATCTCCATATTTTTGGCTAATAAATCTCCATATTAAATCTGTAAAGAAGAGAGAGAAAATTGATTTGGGAAAGTTTAGATTTTGTTTCTAAACAGATTATAGAAGAGAGAGAAATTTTCGTGAGAATCTAACCGCTTTTTCCTAAATTTATCCTAAAATCAAGGTACATTAAATCGATTGAAATCCCAAATGAAGTAGGTTTAGAGAGAGAAAGTGTCTTTATGAAGATTGGTATCCAATCTGTTTCGGCTGAATAAAGATCCCCCACAAATCACGCCCACGGGTTTTGGGAAAGTTTCCTAAAACCCTCGTAAATTCAAAAAATCCGGGGTTTTTTGATTTGGGATACTTTTGGTATTACCCAATAAATTAGCCATACTTTATACCCTTCTTGTAAAAGGACCAAAAATCCATAATCTAAGAAGAATGGTCTATAGACCTATTATCAAATTAATTTTGGTCTATATACCCATGGACTCATTCCTAAACCCAAATTAATTAATAATCATACTAAAATAAGGACTTCCTAATTCTACTCTCTCTGGCCGGTTGGTCCATGACCGGGTCCGGTCATGGAAATAGTCTCCACGCCGGGTGCCCCTGCATCAGCATCCCCTTCCCTCAAGAGGTTCGTCCCGAACCGTTTGTGAAGAGAATGTAGTTCTTCCGATCCATCTTCAATTGGCAATAACGTCACAATCTTCTTCTTCCACGAAAATTCATAAACATTCAAACAACCACGGTAAGTGGCATCAACATCATATTGCCATGGTCGTCCTAATATGATGTGGCATAAATCCATATCGGTGACATCACAATTAACTGTAGACACATAAGAAGAACCAATAGAAAGAATAATAGTACACATGTGATCAACCCGTGTAGTAGTTCCTGACTGAATCCAAGCGATTTTATATGGGTTTGATTTCATCATTGTAGGAATACCCAAGAATTTGACCAGTTTTGTAAAAATTAAATTCTCTACACAACCATTGTCAATCACAATAGTACAAACTTTATTCAGTACTGTTCCCCGTGTAACGAACAAATTCTTTCGTTGAGATAAATTCCTCTTGAAAGGTGTGAAAAGAACTCGTCGAGTGAGTAACATAATCCGATCACCGTTGTCGGGAATAGTATTAATTCGTTCCAATTGATCATCATCTGTATCCGAATCAACTTTCTTTTCTACCAAATTAGCTTTACCGCGAGAGGGGCAAGCGTTAGAATAGTGGCCTGTTTCAAAACAACGATAACACTTAACTGGTGGAGGTTTTTTATAAGGATTTTCTGTTAGTGATTTAGTACCGTCCTCCGCCTGCTTTGATTGATCTAATTCATCTGGTAGAGTTCTGACTGTTTGACTTCTCGTACTATGTCCTCGAAAAATTGAACGTGAATCTGATTCAAAAGACCGAGCTACACTAATACATTCAGAAACCGAATTAAAAACTCTCAAATTAACCAAATCTTTAATATCATTACGAAGTCCGTCCTTGAATTTTTCTACTTTCATTGACTCTGAATCTGGGAGATTAAGTCTTGTAATTAGTCTTTGGAATTCCGAAGCATATTCTTCAACGGAACGTCTTCCTTGGCGGCAACGTAAATAATCAACACATAGTTGGTTCTCATAATCCGGAGGGAGGAAACGGGAGAACATTAATGGTTTCAATTCTAACCATGAAGAAATAGGAGGAAGGTGTAATAAACGACGATTCTCAGATTCCTGTTTCCACCAAGTAAGAGCAGTTTTAGATAAATAACCAGTTACACAACGTACCTGTTCAGGGCCTTCAACTTGCATAACATCAAAAAAAATCTCAAGTCTAGAGACGTAATCCAAGAAATCTTCAATATTTATCGAACCATCATACGAAGGTACTTCCATTCGAATACGGTATGATGAACTAGGATTCGGAGATTCGGTGTCGGTGGGTGGAGTGTAATGATCACGTTCGGTTTGGATGCATTGGACTCCCAATGGTTGTCGTTGTGGTATGTTGGTTGGACGGGTGATAGGAGTAGTAAGGTCACGGTTTTGTGAATGGGTGGAGATGTGGTCTCGGGTTCGGTTGAACGGGTGGGCTTGGTGACGTGGGTTTGTGGTGTTGTCGGGTTGGAGAGGGAGGTTGAAGTTTGGTTCGGTTTCATGTGGACGACGGTGTTGTGGAGGTGGTGTAACCGGATCAATAGTCGTGGTGGTGGATCGTATTTCGGTATGAGGGTTTGGGTGGTTGTGATGTTGATGGTATGGTGAGTGGGTTTCGATTGGGTTGGTAGTGAATGAAGGATATCGGGTATACGGGTAAAGGGGACGTGGGTCTTGATAGGTTGTAATGGTTCCTAAAGGGCCAATTGGTTGGGTTTGGTTGGTGATGTTTCGGTTGTTGGTTTGTGGGTTGGTGAGGGAGTTGTGGTCGGCCGAGAAGTGGCTCTCGAGTGGTGGTCGGAGTGGTGTTGTAGTCGGCTCGGGGAAGGAGAATGATGGTGGTGTTGACGTGTGGGTATAGGGGGGGTAGGTAGGTGTTTGAAAAGGTGTGTTTGGTGAATAGGAGGTGATGAAGGGTGGTGTGATAACCGGTGGAGGGTGGCTAATGGTGTGGCCGAAGAGTGGTGTCGTGGGCTCGGGAGAGAAACCGAGAGGAGGAAATCGAGTGGTGTTGGTGGTGCCCGGTAGTTGAGATGGTTGTTGATGTGTGGTAGTGGTGGAAGGTGGAGTTTGGTTTTTACACATACCTTCTAGTTGTTTGGAGATGATGGTGATTGAGTCATTGAGTTGATCGAATCTTTTATCGATTTTGTCGAATTTTTCTGTTGTTTCCTTCTTGTACTCATTGAAC
>BEHA01001245.1:409012-462616 GCA_002897215.1 Eschscholzia californica subsp. californica | reverse complement strand
ATATCTTAACCGTTAAGGAATATATGTTTAAATATTGTTAGAAATATAGTCCCACCCTGTTCAATTGCTTAAACTTTTCTCTTGTACTACTCCTTATAATGATCTTATGTAATAGCTATGAAAATAAATACAAATCATTACAATTCTCTTTTCTTAACATGGTATCAGAGCTAGGCCCACACGTGATAGGTTTAAAAGCCACACGTGCTCCACTTCACCCGTAAAGAAAAAAAAAAAACACACGTGTTAGGCTCAAAGAACGCCACACGTGAGGGGGCGTGTGAGAATAGTCCCACATGGGAGAATGGGTAACTAGCAACCAAGAATATAAAGTATAGGTCCTCTCCACTCATTGCCAATTGGTTTTGAGTTGGATGACCACAAACTTAACAAATATACTACCCTAAACATAAGCTCACCTGGCACGTTCCAAACTCACAGGTAACAATAAATTTTGTTTTTACTTACTTTTGTGAGGTTTACGATACCATTGCAAATTGAATCTTTATTTCTACTCAATTACACTTATTTTTAACATTTTGTTATTTAGGTGCATTTCTTTTATTTTTTGAAGTGTTTTTTAGAAATAGAAATTTAATAATTGTAAAAAAACGAAAATATGTAAATATGTATGTGAAAATCATGATACAAAATATTACATTCAGATACTCAATTTTAGATTCTAATTTATATCTTGTACAAAGAACGAATACCTTTAACAAAGAAATCATACCTTGTTCAAATTTTGCTTGTAACTTTTTTTGTTTTCCAAAAGGCCCACATTCAAATTTTGCACGGGGCTCCGAAATTCTCAGCCACGGCTAGGGGTGGGAATTTTGCCCATGAGCCCGAACCTGCCCACGGGCACCCGAGCCCAACGAGGACCATGGACGCCCGCGCCCGTCTCGGGCACAACCCGCCCAACTCGCCAAGTTTTGGTGGGCGGACATGGGTTAAAACCTCTACCAGCGCATCCGCCCATGCCCGCACCCACTTAACCTCACCCAATTATAACCAACCAAATTACATCAACTTTATGGGTTGATGAAGCACAACAGTCCATGTTGCTAGGCTTAGTTGAGATGGTAAACAATATGTTTAAGGGCAATCACATGAACCCAATGCATTGCTTTGCAAGGGCTAGTAAAACACTGAAGTTGTCTTTGGCTTTGAGGGAACAAAGAGTGAGATAAGTTTATATTATATCTCATGAGAATTTTTCATTAATTTTCAATGTGAGATTAAATTCCTAAAAGGAACAACACAAATAACGTCCAATTCTAATCCCACATTGTCTTTTTAGAATCAGGAAAGGCGTTTGGAGATTTTATAAAACGAGAGGAAAAAAGTGATTTTTTTCAAGTCATGAGATTACCCACTACCCGCCCGCCCATCCCCGAATTACTAGAGCTTCTTAATGGGCTTGGGCGGGTAATGGACAAGGCGAATTTCAAAATTGCCCGCCCGATTAACCCGCTTACCCTAATAGCCATTGAAGTTTTGTGCCCGACACCCGGCCCGATGCTTCAAGTGCCCATGGACGCCCATACCCGCCAAATTCCCACCCCTAGCCACGGCCCTAATTCTGAGTGGAATTCCCAAATGAAAGTTTTTTCCCGTGCGGGATATCCCTTAATGTGGTCATCCAAGGCAGCCCCTTTAGTGGGTTGCCCTTGCCGCCCATAGGCATGGTCGGCCATTATATGACCGACCTTATTCTATATATCCGGGCCTCCTTTTTGGGCTCCATTATTTTTATCTCTGTCTGGCGATTGTCAGGACCTTTTGGGCATATCAAATTGGATTTAATCTAATGTGTTACCCTATTCCCTCTACTCATGTCTTTCCGATCAAGTTGTCACTCTTTAGTGTAACCTGTTATAAGATCCGGTCGAAGTTAGTCGAGAATCATTAATGTGATTCTACAATCGTAGTTGGCTTCTAGCTAAGCATTATGATCCCTAAATTGACCGGAATTGAAAATTCATTTGGATAAATTCATCATTTCTCCTATTTGACAAATTGAGCGCATCTTGGTCGAAGGACATTTTCCTCATGCAGGCACCTCAGAAACCTCATAGAGGATTTGTGAACAAAACGAGAACTAGACAAATGTCAAGCAAGAGACTCAAACTTTTGAGTATAGACCTACCCTCTGAAAATGACGAGCGGGGTCAGTGCTAGACACTAAAACCCACTTCAATTCTGAAAAGATTAATCCGGGAAACGGGAAAGAACCCGAAGAATATTCAGAACCCAAAACAATAGAACCGCCAACACTATTGTTGGAGGACCAGTGTCGGGAGAGAATACCGAAAACGCTCGCTACAGATACGCGAACGAAGCTAAGGGACCACCCCCTCTGTACAAAAATCTTGAGGATGAGACTCCCCTAATTATCTTCACACCCCACATAACGATCTGTTGTTGATCATTGCGACAATAACAAACTAGAGCTTAAGCCGAATAAGGGTTGATACTGCCAGCTCCGCCAATGTGATGTGCAAAGCTTGTTTCCAACAGTTAGGTGTATGCCCAATTTACTAAAAACGATAGTGCGTGCTCTTAGCGGGCTTCAATGGGAGTCAAGTGCTCAGGGACGGAATAATCTCTTTGCCCTTGGCAATTGGAGAAGGAAGGGCTAGCAGGGTTGTCACGGTGGACTTTATCATACTCAAACGACTCACTGCCTATAACGTCATCCTAGGAAGACATTTTATTCAAGATTTTGTAGCCATCGTCTCCATCTCGCAATTAATGATGATGTTCCCTATCCTTGGAACTAACTTGATAAGAACCGTCAGGAGAAACTAAAGCCTAACCCGAAATTATTAATTGATCTCAACTCAAAGTTGTAAAAATCGAGAGGAAAAGTCCAAAGAGTCGGTCATAAAGCGGGAATAAAATCCCAGAAAATCGCATAATTAAGCATGGGGAAAAGCAGGCATGGCAAGACTGTGAGGGAAGACCATTACTCAAGTTTAGATTTCCTAACATGTTTTTTAAGCGGGGAAGTGAAGTAGCATAGTATATATCAATACCATACAAGTACTAGCTAGGCACTAAGTTTTAAAATTATATCAAAATCTAAAACAAACAAAGATAATAATAGCTTAAGTTGATTAAATAGAACAATCTTTATTCATTTTAAAGTAACAAAATGCATACAAGAAAATAATCCACCATGGATATTTTAATGACACTCTAATAACATCACTCATTGATCCTGTGACAAGAAGGGAAAAGTAGGTGTGAAATCGGAATAATAAAGACCAAAACCTCTTTCTTCACCGGCGGGCTTCATGTTCTCAACAAACATTTCAAATATAAATAGGTCATAAAGTTCACTACTAGGTCTTCTTGGAGTTCCATTAGATGTTGCTACTTGAGTAATTAGTCCTGCAGTATAATCATGTGCATTTTGTACACTTGAATAAGGCTCATTACCTGCAAACGGCCAACCAGTCTCGCCTACAGCTAACTTCAGATTAGGGAAATTTATCTTCTCCAAAGCTGCATAATAAGCATCTAATGTCGCATCATATAAATTGTAGTATGCATGTCCTTCATCTGTAAATTGTGGTTCTGTTGATTTGAATACAGCAAAGTTGAGAGGAACGTTTGCCGGGTCACGGGAATAAGCGAAATACGGATATACATTCACGTACAAAGGCGACCCGTTCGCTGATAAATATGCAGCAACTTGGCTCATTATGTCCGGGTTGGTAAAAGTACCTTGCGAAGGCGGATAAGTGTTAGTAACAGATGCCCCTGAAAGAACTGTACTTATTCTAATTCTCCCTTTTAGACCGGCATGGACGAGAGCTTGGTCAAGGTTACTCATGGCGCCAACGACATATTGTGCAAAATTGCCGGGGATAACTTCATTACCCGCAGTTATCATTGTAAACGTTACATCAGTAAAATAAGGGACGATGTTAGTCTGTACCCAATTAATTGCAGCTTCTGGGCTGTTCGCGAGACTAGTTAAATCTTCATTTCTTGTACCTATTGTTACTTCTATATCTGATTTTCTCAATGCTTCTAGCATTTCATGTATAGGTTCGAATAGTCTCATCTTTGTAATCAAATGTTTCTTGTAGTGTGCTACTACAGCGCTTGGCGAAGGTAGATCGTTCCCATTCGCTCCGTAACATACACCATATAAATATGTAGCACCTACAGTTGCAAGTAAAATAAGTTTTTAAATTAGCAATGACTTTTCATTAGAAATTAGGAAAAACAAACACTCCAAAAAAGATTGTTCTAAGGGTAATTATTATTAGAAAATCAATGTTTAAATAACACAAAGATAGAGTTGTAACGATCCAAAGACTGTTTGGTTACTCGATGAAATAGTAGTTAAAAATACATTTTTTTAGATCGAGTAATATTGAGCAACAGATGAGAAATGACGAAATATTGTCTGTAAAATTACAATTATTAGATTGTTTTTCTTTATTAATATAACGACTACCGAAAAATAGGCTATTATAAAAGCTAACAAATATATATAAAGATTACCGGTCACAAAGATAGAGCTGTAACGATCCAAAGACTGTTTGGGTTACTCAATGAAATAGTAGTTAAAAATGAAACAGAAAAAATCTAAAAGAAATGATTAAAAGAAATCTTACTAGTGAATTGAAACAACATGCAGGAGATAGTTACTAAGAGTAGTACTACCCCAATGGTCCTAGTGGACTCCATTTTTGTACTCCAAATAGACTCTTGGATCAACTTCAATACGAGAGATAAGCACTCAAAAGAACCACAAAGATTGACAAGATAATGGTTTCACCTGAGCCTCTCTTGGCACATTTATACTAAATTTTGTAAAAGGGGTGGGATAGAGAAGAGAGAAAATGAAAAACTTACATGGCAAGATTATAAAAAGACACAATCTCTTTCAAATTTTATAATGATGATTTCATGTACTTTATTATTTGATTTTACTTCCTCATTTTAGGTCGAAAAAAATTATGATCTTACTCCATATATTATGAAAACACAATTTATTAATATTGACAAAATCAACTTAGTTTAAACCCAAATTTCCATTGTCCATCTTGAAAAATTAAATAAGGAAAAAAAATGGAGAAAGATATTGAGGCTTTATTTTATTGTAAGGATTTTGGTAAAATAATCCTTTTGTTCTAACACATTAGGGTGTTTAATAAAAGAGTGATAGATGTCTAAATGTTAAAATGATCAATTGTTCAAAACAAAATCCATCCTTGAATTAATTTGTGAAAATAATCCTCACAAACTAAAATCTATCCTTAAATTAATTTGTGATTCTTAAGGGATAATGATCAATTGTTCAAAATATAATATGTTTTTTTCTCAAAAAACACTCACTCAAAATTCAAGAGAATTCTCACTAAGGAATCTTAAAGTCAGCCTGGCATCTCCCTCTAACAAATACTTGGGTGCCCAACTTTTTATAGCGCCAAGAAGTCAACTACTTTCAATCAAATCCTGGATTTGATCAGTTCTAAACTCTCTCTTTCTCTCTCTCTCTCCCTCTCTCTCTCTCTCTCTCTCTCTCTAGCGTAATAAATATCTGGTCCGATATGGTCGCAGTATAGTCGTAAATAGCTATAGCAGCGGTCGTCCTCCGATACCAGACGCATTGTTTTGTTATCTCTAAAGTGATATGACGAAAACACTCTGAGACTACTCAAAATTCTTTATAGTGGGAGAAAGCTAAATGTATCTATACAAAATCTTTGAAATCCATTTGTCTCTCCAACAAAAAATGGGATCTTGCCATGAGACACCGTCACCTCGAAAAAAAAAAACCTTCTTTGGCAAGTTAGCATGGAGAATCCAAACGAACCATGCACAAAAGTGTCGGAGTTTCAATGCTTAAATCTAAGTACCTTAGACACCTCCAACCATGGATCAACGAAATTCCATCACTCATGTTGTGGAGGAAAAGCTTGGATCTTATATCCCATCTCTCTTGTTGGGAGGTCCATCGAGGTGTTTATATCAATATATGTACTGGCAACAAGCTTCGCAAACAGCGTTGGAAATTTAATTACATTGTTTCCGCCATGTACAACCACTTGGCTGAAAATCAGATCACTACTAACATTATGGAATCATATTTCCGACATTAACACTATCCTCCGCATTAAACTTTTTCTTATGGAAATGTTTCCTAAACGCTCTCCCTATCAAAAATAGGATTTGCAAATACATTGAAAACAGCCCAAACTACGACTTATTCTACCAAATAAAAACAATTAAGCATACATTATTACTTCCTAGTAAAGCTAATAATATCCTCCGCATTAAACTTTTTCTTAAGGAAATGTTTCCTAAACACTCTCCCTATTAAAAATAGGATTTTAAAATACATTGAAAACAGCCTAAACTATGACGTATTCGACCAAACAAAAACAATTAAGCATACGTTATTACTTCCTAGTAAGAGCATCTCCAATGCAACACTCAACAAAAACTCAATTAATCCAATGTGTCAAGTATGAGTTGAGTTTCTCTCTCCTAAGTTGCACTATTGAGATGCTCAATTCAAAATTCATCTCCAATGCAACACTTAAAAAAAACTCAACATTTACTTTAGATTTGCTTTTGGTTCTTATTTTAATATATAACATGTTGATGTTAACCAATTGAGATACAACAATAAATGTTGAGATACTCAAAAGAAAACTCAATTGTTGAGTTTTCTTTTGAGTATCTCAATATTTATTGTTGTCACATCATATTAAGATTCTAGTTGAGTGTTGCATTGGAGAGTGTTTTTTGTCAAAAACTCAAATAGTCCTATGTGTCAAATTGAGTTTTATAACTTGAGTGTTGCATTGGAGATGCTCTAAGAGCATCTCCAATGCAAGACTCGATCTTAAAATCTTAAGTGCCAACTAGGACTTCAGAGTTTTTTTTGAGATAAAACATCTCTAATGCAAAACTCAATTGAGATCTTAAGATGATGTGGAAGCATTAAGTTTTAAGATGCCTCAACTAGAAACTCTATTTTTGAGATCTCTTTTGAAAGTCTTAAGTGTCCTAGTCATCAAATTTAATTTTTGGACCAATAGAAAATTTTTCTTTCTCAACTACTTTTTCCTATTAAATGTATGTGGGACATGTGTATCTATTAGAGTTTTTTAAAGTGTTGCAATGGAGAAGGACTTGATTAGAGACACTCAAGTTAGCCACATAAGAAAGAGAATCTCAATTGGGACTCAACACATAAGCTAAATAGAGTTTTTTTTGAGTTTTGCGTTTGGAGATGCTCTAAAGCTAGGGACATGTGTTTTTTCTTTAAGATTAAAACGGGTATGGTTAAGTATCTCACAGATATTATAATCTCAAAGAGATCATTCCATTCAAATAACATTATTGGATCATTTGCCGCCATCCTGTGGTATATTTGTAAGCAAGGTGCATTTATATCAAAAAATTGTCAAATCAACCACAGATACTACCCATCTATAAATACTCTCATCACTAACTGCCAAATTATTGACAAATGGATGCATTACAAATTGAGAATCGAATCAATCTTTCAAATTTATTGCACAACCTGGATGTTATTTGTTGATAGTCAATTCAATTAGTACATATTTAGCACCTTGTAGTGTTTTTTTTTTTTTTTTTTTTTGTTGAATAGCTAAGATTATATTAAACAACAAGGGTTCTATTACAGTACATATTAGAAATAAAATAAGGGATATTCTTCCATGTCTGCGTTTTATTCCTCTTCCTCGCCCACTTTGCCAATTTGTCTGCCGCTTGATTCAATTTCCTGTTGACATAAGAAAATTTAACAGATTCCAGCCTGGGTATGATTTCTTTTATTTTTTGTATATTCTTCTTGGTTTGCCATTGTATTTCATTACTATTTTTCTGTAAGTATTGGATCACATTAATATTGTCACTTTCTATTATAATTTTCCTATAATTGTGGGCTAACGCCCATTCCATGCCTTTTAAAATGGCTATTGATTCACATTCCTCTACGTTTCTACTTCTGGTGGTTGATGCATGAGCTTCTATGTATATTGATTCATTGTTGTGTATAATGAGGCCAAAGCCTGCGATTTCATTAATGTTAATGAATGATGCATCTACATTTATTTTTACCCAGCCTTGCAATGGCGGTATCCATTTTTCTGGCGTCTTCTTAGTATTGTTTTCGGTATTCCTCGGGTATTGAGGAAAATTCATTATCATTGAAGTTATCTGTTCTAAGGAATTGATTTCATGCTGAAAGCAATGATCGCATCTAATTTTCCATATATTCCACATTATTGTTGCCAAGTGAGTGCCATTGTAGAGTTGACTGGCTTCAGGGGTGTGTTCCCAAGTGAAAATCCAATCTCGAATTGAAGGAATCTTTTCAGAGATGATATTAAAGTAAAACCAAATGTTTTTAGCCAAAGGACAATGTAGAAGTGCATGCTCCAATGTTTCTACGACATTACAGTTGGGGCAATTCAGATTATTATCGATGTATTTTCCTATTCTATCCCGCACTGGAAGGGCTTCGACGCAAATTTTCCAAATAAATAATTTAATTCTAGGAACCACCTGGAGGGACCAGATAAAGTTCCAGTTGGGTGCCAAAGGAAGAGGAGAATTCATGCTGGTGGATAGATTATGGTACATAGATTTGACCGAGAAGTTTCCTGATTTGGTAAGGGACCATCTAAGTTGGTCCTCATTGTTACTGTCTATAGGGATGGACAAGATTAAATTTTTTATTTTTTCTTCGAATGTATTATTCAGAAGATTTATATTCCAATGGTTCCGCTCTATGAGTTGAGAAACCTTAGTAATCTGAGAGTTGTAGATATTTTCCGGGGGGTTGTTAAGTGTTGGAATCCAATTATCTTTCCAAATCTCTATGTTCTTCCCATTTTGAACCTCCCAAAACGAGTGTTTATCAATGTTATGCAAATTTTACTAATGTTTTTCCAGTGCCACGAGTGATGCGACTTCGCTAAATTCGGGTGATCGCTATTATTATAATATTTAGATTTAAGGAATTGAACCCATATAGCCTTGGGTTCTGATTTGATCTTCCAAACTAGTTTACTTAACATCGCTTGGTTATCCAAATCCGTATTATGAATACCTAGCCCACCCATCTTTTTGGGGGTACAAATGGAAGACCAATTTTTGTTGCAAATCACTTTCTCTAGTATGCACATGAATACAACAATTACTAGCATATCTTATTAAACTTCAAGAAAAATCATTATAAAGGTGTTTTTTCCTCTCTCCTAGTGCAAATCTAAAAAAACTTTTCAAATGTCAAACTAACCGTCTTTCCCAAGCTGGCCGCTCATTGTAATCTCCACAATAGCAGCGGTCGTTCCCCGATACCAAATGTAGTGTTTTGTCATCACAAAAGGTATAAGCAACCGCATTGAGACTGTTAAACGGCCCTTCGGGTGGGGAAAAGCCAAAGCCATTCACACCATTAAACGGCCCGCTATCTACCTCCCTCGTAAATTGAGAGGGTTGCACTTCCATCTTCCTGCCCTCGATAACCAAGTTTTTCTTAGCAAACTGGTCTGGTGCATTCTTAAAAACCCTGAAGAACCTTGAGTTAAATTACTTAAAGCCAAATATTTTCCGTAGGACTTCAAACCTTCTTCTTCTAAAACTAACAACTCTTGGGTTTGGAAATCCATTGCTAAGCAGTTTGACCAGGTTACCGGCCTCATATTTTGGGATGTCAATAAGGGGACCCACATTAACATTTGGCATTACTACTGGATCTCGGACCACCCCNNCCCCCCCTTTTCCCCCCCTCTCCCACTGCCAAACACCAGTAACAGGCCGCTTACTCAAGTGGCACAACTCATAAATAATAACGAGTGGAATATGAATGTAATATCTCAATGTTTTACTAATGATATATGCAATGCTATCTTAAGTATAAACCTGCAAGAATACAAGGAGGATACAGTCAGATGACCATTAATCAAATCAGGTAACTTTACTATTAGCTCTATGTATCATAAACTGAGAAACAATAGTGATACATATCCAAATAAACCGATGGAATGAAACTTTATTTGGAATATAAATACACCTAGAATCAAACTATTTCTATGGAAATGTTGTGCAAATAGTCTACCAGTCAGAGACAAAATTGGTAAATTCATTGGTAATTCTTATATTTATCCGTACTGTGATAATATAGAAACGATTACCAATGTTCTACTTCACTGTCGTTATGCACGATCTATCTGGTTTCACTTTCAGATTATGACAGGCAACGTTACCAGCGTTAAGGAGTGGATTCTCCAATGGAACGAACTAGATGAGGATCTGATGAATTTATATGCTAAAATTCTATGGTTTATTTGGAAGGCTAGATGGGAGAAATGTTTTTCGTTGCAAGAACAAACCTCCATGCAGGTTATACTCAAAACCAAGGGCACGCCCACCAAACAACTAAACATAACCTCCTCAGCAGCCGAGTCAAAACAAGGGGTTTGGGCTCCTCCAGCAGCCCCGTATCTCAAAATTAACAAAGACGCATCTTTCACCACACTCACAGAGTTAGTAGGTATTGGTTGTATTATGTTCGACGACCAAGCATGATTTGTCGCAGCTTTATCTGACACTACAAGAGGACAGAATCCAGAAGAATGCGAATGTTGAGCAATTCTATGCGCCATGCAATGGGCAATTGAATTACGTATCCAACATATCCACATCGAGAGCGATAATCTAAACCTTATCATGCACCTCAACAACCCCAGCTCGTCCATTCAATGGAAATCAGGAAAACATATGAAAGTTATCTCCAATCTCAAGGAAAAGTTTACCAACGTCGTCTTCTCGTACACGGCTAGACAAAACAACAAACATGCGGACGTCTTGGTTAAGTGGGGCATGCAAAACCAATGGAGACGTATTTGGTACTCCATTCAGGATTTCACCGCTTGCTTTTGTGCTCTTTGACTTTGTATGTAGTTTCATTTCAACAAAAAAAATATAAAGATGTTGGAAAAATAGGTCTAAGAGTCTTTGAGCGAAATCTAGATTGTTATTTGAGACCTAAAAGGAAAAATAAATAAATGGGATCCCAAATAAAATTGGGAAATTTTAAAGGCAATGTGTTTTTTTGTTAAAGGCAATGTATTGTGTTCCCAAAATTTGGTCAAAAAAAATTGACCAAATATGGTTAGAGGCAATGCCACCTCTTTCTTCTACAGCAAAAATTGCTCATTGACAACTTTCAGGACCCGCCACTTATTATACTGGAAAAAAATCTCTCTTCTTCCTCCTCTCTTCTCTATACTCTCTCTTCTTCTTCTCTTCACCTCATGTTCATCAAAAAATTTCAAAATCTCCAATTTAGATCCCACCTTTACTGTCTCTTGATCAACCCATGAACCAGAATACCATTTTCTGCGCAAATTTTAGGTTTCTTGTACTTAAATTTAGTATTAACAAGTCTTGAAACATTCTTTTTTGATGTTTTCTCTCTATTCACTTTAAAGTAATGAAGAGTAACCAGATTATCCAGCACTGATAAAGCATCAACCGTTATTTTTATCTGTTGATTGGATTCTTCCTCTCTTATCTGTAGAACCCCATGATCGCAAAGATTGTGATAAATAAGAACTTGATTTACCGATGATGATGATCAATTATAAAACTAGTTACCCATTGAAGGATGTTTAATCCCTTTCCATTATCTTTCAGGATGTTTTCTGATATGACCCGATAATGATTTCAATGAAGGAAAGCCTTTACCACAAACCATACAAATAATTTTCTCACTCACAATCTTCATCCCACTAGCATTACTGGATTCTTAGAATGGGTTTTCCGTATGACCCTTATTTCCTTTGTTGATGAAGTAAATTCTTCAACCCTTGAATTCTACTAGATTTTGATCTTCTCATTGAAGATGGGGTCTTTGTTTTGTTGTTATTTTTTCCTAATAAAATCATCTAAGGTTTTAGGTTTTAATTTGAATGTTAGTTCGCCCTCCTAATCGATTTCTCGACTTGATCAAACCCTAATCTAGTGGAGTAGTCTTGGAATGAAGCATTCATGATTAATGATCAAAATGGGTATAGAGAAAAAGTGAAGAGACATGGGAAGAATAGAGCAGTAAACAACTAAGGGAGAGAGAGAGGAGTAACGAACGAAGGACAGTGGGTTTAGGTTTCAAACCAGACCTTGAAGGTATGGTTTCCTCTAGAAATCAAACGTCCGGAAGCAGAAGAGAGAGAGGATAGAGAAGCGGATGAAGAAAAGAGATATTTTTTTCACATTCGGTTGCCAGCGACGATTTGACACAGTTAGATCAAACTCAAATTTAGATTTCCTCTTGGTCAAAAACTATTTTATCAAACTCCTTTTAAGAAAAAAGATAACCATCACAATTTTAATATCATACAATTCTAGCTACATTATATTCCTCACATCTTTTCTCATTTATCCTTTGTTAATTGGTGTTTCCTATGCAAGCCCTGCTTTATGACTAGATTTTGTGATCTATTATATTTGTCAGTTCAAAATTAGCTATAATTAAGATTTTATCTGTAATACTCACTTGGTTTCTTAAGTGGTTTAAAGTATCCATCAAAAGTTTCCGGAGGTCTCAGATTCGATCCCCAGAAGTGGTGAAATCAATTTTCAAATAAAAATGACTTTATTTTTTATTTTGGTCATTTTTTTCTTTTGTGTTTTCACTCTTCTTAACATCTTTAGCTTTTCTTTTATATTTCATTTTATCATCTTCTTCAATTCATTTTCTATCTATTTTTCTTTCGAAGATGAAACATTGATTGAGGGAAGTTCTCTTCGAAGAAAAAGGAAAAAGATAAAGTGAAAACCAAGTGTTTTCAAACAAAATTGAATGCAATGAGTTGAAAAAGTATCTTCTTTTTTCTTTGTGTTAAAAAGTTGAAAAAAATATCTAAAAGAGTGAAATTAGTTTATTTCAACTATGTCAAAGTAAGTAACCATATGATCATATCTATATAACAAATGACATAGGTTTTGCTGTCATGTCATAACTTTGGTTTATAAATCTCGGGCGTCCAATTTTCTTTTGTAAATCATGACCCTTCATTTTAAATAGTCTTTGAAAAGATGCAGTCAAAATAACTACCCACTCCCTAAAAACTCTCTAACTCTTTTTCTCTCTTTCCTCTTTTCTCCCTTCAAACAACTCATTATAATCTCAAATATTATTTTAAATATATTTTTATTACTTCAATATTTGTATAAGAGCAAAACATTTGATAATTTTGTATAACATAAATATAGAAATTTCCGTGCCCTATGGGCACGTGTTATACTCATTATAATCTCGAATATTATTTTAAATATATTTTTATTACTTCAATATTTGTATAAGAGTATATATATTTCGACTTTTTTCGGAAATACCTTTTGGGAGCCAAAATGAAATTAATTCCCAAAAATTTTAAAAATAATAAAAGACACACCATCTGCTCTTCTTTCCTCCACTTCATCACATCTCATCTCTCCCTCTCTCCACTTCACCATCTTTTTCGGCGAAGGCGGCCAGCAGGCCAGTTTCCCGGCAACCCTCAAACATATAAAAACATCAAGAAACCTAGTACTTTCTAGAAAATGAACTTTTTGCCTTCACCAGTAGACCTTACCATACTAATTTTTTCTTCTACATTGGTGTAATTTCTAATCAAATCATATAAAAACTTGTCTCATGGATGCTTAATCACGAACTACCTTGTTCACAAATCGAGTTTAGAAAATTTTACCTTTTTCTGTTGACCGGAAGTAAATTCAAGTATATTTTCCTTCTCATTCATATATTAAGCAATTCGATCAACTTATGGAAAAACAAGAAGGGAATTCAAAGTAATTCTTGTGATGAATTTGAAATCACTTGAAACGTGTTCAATCTTCATTAAAATCTACAAACTAAAACCTTCGCATCATGTACGATCTACAAGAAGCAAAACATTGTGAATTCCTGTAAAACCAATTCATTACTACAAAATAGATTCGTTTTCCAAAATGAATAACTCAACCCAATTTCAATGGAACCTTAACAAAAAGAGTAATTTTGAATTTACAATTTTTTTTTTAAATGAATGATTCCATAAATCAAATAAAATCATCCAATACACAAGAAGAATAAAGGACAACAGAAGTTAACAACAAAAACATCTAGTTTGTCGCAGGGACTAATTCCTCATAAGCTAACTTATAAGGGGCCGAATTTGCACTTCTAGTACAATGGGCGAACTTGACGCGTCTTTCCCGAGCTTTCACACGTAACAGTTTAATCTCATGCCTTAATCTCCATGAGATTGTTGTGTCACCGTCGGTAGGAGGGTAACCAAGACCCTTGAATCGCCCTCTATCTCCACACCATCTAAATGATGTGATCCCATCATTTGTAACCCTAACCAAAAGGATTTCATCTCACTGTGACGCAAATTAAAGTAAGTAAGAAGAAAGCTAGTCATAAATTAGGGATAAACAAGAAGAGGTAAAATTTGAATTTACAAATTAAAGGGGTTAAAGGTAAGATGTCATAAAGTAGGGGTAGAAATGAATTAAACCATTTTAAATTGTGAAAGGAAAAAAAAAAGATAAGTTACAAAGACAAACAAATCACATTCCCACTCCCCCCACTCCCAACTCTCTCTCTTCTCTCTCCCTCAACTCTCAAAAAGCAATAACAAGAGGGAGTTTTAGAGAGAGAAAGAGATGTTGGGAAGAGAGAGAAAATTTTAGTAAAGAAAGAGCATGACATCAAGACCTAATAACATGACCGGAGACCACCACCACCACCACAACCATGACCCTTCTTCAAGATTACCACCACCACCAAATCAAAATCAAAATCAAAATCGTTACCACTCAAACTACAATAACTACTCATCAGGAAGATCCTCATCAGCTGCATCATTTAAAGGTTGTTGTTGTTGTCTATTTCTTCTCCTAACATTTCTAGGGTTACTAGTTTTAGCTGTAATTTTGGTTATAGTTTTAGCTGTTAAACCAAAAAAACCCCAATTTGAATTACAATCAGTGGGTGTACAATTCGTCGGAATAGCAGCGGCGCCACCCATTCAAGGAACACCAACAACAACAATAATACCATCGGCATCACTTTCATTTAGTATAAAATTAGTTTTCACGGCGATGAATCCAAATAAAGTTGGGATTAAGTATAGTCCGACTGATTTCGATGTTATGTATAAAGGGGTTCCGTTAGGAAGAGCTTCGGTGCCGGGATTTGATCAACCGGCACATAGTGTTAGACAAGTTGAAACGACGGTGAGTGTTGATAGGGTTAATTTGCTACAAGCTGAAGCTACTGATTTGGTTAAAGATGCTACTGTATATGATCGTGTTGAACTTAAAATTACTGGTGATGTTGGTGCTAAGATCCGGATTTTGGATATTACTTCACCTAGAGTTAAGGTATGTATGTGTATCATCTCTCTCTCTCTCTCTCTCTAAAATTGCATTTTCTCTCTCTACATTTCTCTTGTTTTTGGAGGTTGTCTTTTGTTTAAGTCAGATATGAAATCTGACTCTGGTCTAATCAGATTTTAGAATCTTTAGATATGTCTGACTCGTATTGTCTGACTCTTTTATATAACTAAATGAGAATTGATATGGGGTCCGAAAATGCTGGTCGATTACAGGTCTGACTGATGCAGCCGACTCTCATTGGGGTGAGTGTTCTTTTTGGGAGTCGACTCCATCAGTTTTCATTGTGTGGTCGGCCTCTGTTTTCGAGACGTATTACATTTATGATAACTAATTTGAACATGTTTTTGTTCGGAAGTAAATTTAGATGAGTCAGATGATTAAGAATTAAATTGAGACTATTCAGATTGATTTAGACTATTCTTGAGTTCAAAAGTGGAGTGGGTTCGGTCCACTTCTTGATGTGTGAGTCGAAAATGAGGGTCGATCGTAGGTCTAAAATTGATGGAGTCGACTTCCATTAGTCTAAGTGTTTTATCTATCTATATATATGGACTTATAGGAGCTGACTACATCAGTTTTCAGCGTGTGGTCTGCTTGTGCTTTTGAACCAAATTAGTATTGTTGACTAATTTGAACAAGTTTTCGTTTGGAATTAAATTTAGACGAGTCAGATCATTAAGAATTTAATTGAGACGAATCAGACCATTCAGATTGATTTAGACTATTCTTGAGTTCAAAAGTGGAGTGGGTTTAGGTCCACTTCTTGATGACTTAGTTGGGTCGGGGGAAGGGGGGTAGTTCACACTACATTTTCGTTTGGATATTACTTCACCTAGAGTTAAGGTATGTATGTGTATCATCTCTCTCTCTCTCTCTAAAATTGCATTTTCTCTCTCTACATTTCTCTTGTGTTTGGAGTTTGTCTTTTGTTTAAGTCAGATATGAAATCTGACTCTGGTCTAATCAGATTTTAGAATCTTTAGATATGTCTGACTCGTAATGTCTGACTCTTTTATATAACTAAATGAGAATTGATATGGGGTCGGAAAATGCTGGTCGAATACAAGTCTGACTGATGCAGCGGACTCTCATTGGGGTGAGTGTTCTTTTTGGGAGTGACTCCATGAGTTTTGAGTGTGTGGTCGGCCTATGTTTTCGAGACGTATAACATTTATGATAACTAATTTGAACATTTTTTGTTCGGAAGTAAATTTAGATGAGTCAGATGATTAAGAATTAAATTGAGTTATTCAGCTTGATTTAGACTATTCTTGAGTTCAAAAGTGGAGTGGGTTTGGTCTACTTCTTGATGTGTGAGTCGAAAATGAGGGTCTTTCACGTGTCTAAAATTGATGGAGTCGACTTCCATTAGTCTAAGTGTTTTATCTATCTATATATCTGGACTTATAGGAGCTGACCACATCAGTTTTCAGCGTGTGGTTTTGAACCAAAATAGTATTTTTGTTGACTAATTTGAACAAGTTTTGGTGTGGAATAAAATTTAGACGAGTCAGATCATTAAGAATTAAATTCAATGAGTCAGACGATTCAGATTGATTTAGACTATTCTTAAGTTCAAAAGTGGAGTGGGTTTAGGTCCACTTCTTGATGACTTAGTTGGGTCGGGGGGAAGGGGGGTAGTTCACACTACAAAATACAACCGTAGGATGTAATTAGGTCGTTGGAAGTGGAAGGCGACGATTTTGAGGTGTCCATACCCATAGGAATTGGGTAAACGGATCAAGATTTAGTTATTGGTCTTCTTCTTTCTCTTTGGTTGGAGTATAACGTACGCACCACTAGGTGGCACCGGCGCATTATTAGCCCTAATCCCTTACTTGTTCACTAAGCAATGCCTGAAATATGCTAACATGCACTGTCCGGATAGAGCGCCACCGGCCCATCATCCCCCCCACCTTTTCTTTGTTGGAAAATGTTTGTCGTTTACATGCATTTGCAAACATATTTGTAGACCCCTTGGTTTAGCATACGTTTTAGGAATAGTCCCTTGACCAAAAATTGACTAGTATTGACTAACATCATCATTGAACTTATTGGTTAAAGGAACATGTCAATGTCTTTTTTTAGGTTTGGCTTCTATAGGGGAACACGAACTCGAAAAAAAAGATAATGGGCCAAATAATGTGCTAAAATTTGTAGAAACTTTATTGACGTAGACTTATATAGAGAAGTGAAGCAGAGAACATCGATGGAGTTATTTAGTTATTTGTTCCGCTGTGGGCTCTTAATAATTATTTTAACATTAACCATTTTAGATGTTTGAGGGTTTTTTTTCGTGTTGAATGATAAACAGGTATCGGTCGACTGTGCAATAGTGATAAGTCCAAGGAAGAATTCTTTAACGTACAAGCAATGTGGAGTAGATGGATTAAGCGTTTAGAGAGACCAAGAAGGGAGAGAGAGAGAGAGAGAAAAAGAAGATCTTACATTGTGTAGCAACATCACACATTTGAATCAAATTTTTACAACCTTTTCAAATGAAAAGGGGAAATTAGCCCTTCCTACCACTTTCCATTGTACACTTTGTGAGCAAATGTGGAAAAAAGTTCAAGAAAGGAGGAGAGAGAGAGAGTAAAAGAAGGGATACTCAACTGTGAATTATTCCATGATGAGAAATTTGTAAACTTTTGTCCATTTCTTTTTTGAAATTGGAGATTCACTTTTTAGTCCTTTTTTATACTTTACTTTTTGGGTTTTATTTAGGATGGTATCTTTACTTTAAAAAAAAAAATTAGTCCTCTAGTTTATTAGGAAAATGTCAGATTGACAAGATATATTTCTGTTAAAACCCTTTAATTAATTAATGGTGTGATAGTCTCTATGATTGAGCAAAGAAAAGACATGGAATGGGACAGCTAAACCTGAGTAAGAATATCTTTATCCTGGAAATGTCGGATTCCAAACTTATAAAAAACAGGCCTCTCTGAGTCACTAGATAATCATTGTTGATGGGGTTTTAGAGTAGTTTTTGGGACAACAAACCTTTGATTTATAAGCATAGATTAACCCGGCAGTATATTTTGAAATCTGCATTTGTATAAATTAAAACAACTACAAAGTAAGAAATGTCATGATGATATATATCATTTTCGGTTGACTCGACTAGGGTTGGTTTGGTCTCTCTCACAGCGGGTTAAGTCGTTACAAGTGGTGAAGCTATAGTATTAAAATTGTTGATTTCATTATGTCTAGCCTTAAAAAACTTGATGTTATATATTAAGATTTATCATGGAGGAAATATCTGGAGTGAGTGTTGACCTGAAGTCAAAAAATTAATGTAGAATAGTCGTTTGAAATTATCGAGCATCATAAGAGATATGTACGACCACCTGATATTTAGTTTTCCTTCCCAAAGTTCTAAATAATTTCATTAATAAGATTTTTCTTCTATCTCAACATATAATTCAATTTTTGGTAAAATAGGCTAATACTGATATTGGAGAAAACATTATAACATAGGAGCAAATGATAGACAAGACACTACACTTTTCTTGTCTCATATACAAACCTGAGGCCTCAATCATGAAATTATTGTTTTCCCAAATTCATCTCAGTCGCTTATTTGTGTACAAGGGAAAAAAGCAAGGGAAGTTTTACAGGGGGGGCGGCTTTGGCCGTTTTAGTAGAGGAGCGAAGTTGAGGTATAATAATAACAATTTCGCTATTGAGAACTCTCAGCTCAGACCAAGCAGAATCAATTTGTTGCACTTGCATTAAGGATGTCGTATATGTATGGGTCTTATACTGGCTCTCTCTCTCTCTCTCTCTCTGCGAGTGCAATAGCCATATAAGTACGAGCCCTCTATCTGATTCAAGAACTTTTTTGTAAAAAAATGGGCTGGTACTATAATAGGTAATAGGTTGCTATTTAGCCTAAAGTGAGTACACCATAGCATAATAGTTTATAGGTTGCCTCTTCTCTTACAATACTGTTATTGCGCGCATAAAGGGACCTTACTCTTTCTAGTGAGAGTTCCTATTCTTAATGAATGTGAGGACAAGTCCACCTTTATCATCCCGATTGGGCTAGCCGGCCCTCTCTCTTTCAGTGGCCAGGCATAAATCTAAACAGAGTGAGGCCTTTCCGAAAAGAAAAAAAACAACAACGAAATGGAAGGCCCCTATAAAACTTCCCAAAAAATAATCCGTTGTAACAAATCATCAATTTCGACCTATGATTTCTGCACTTGTAGCTGAAGCACATGCGATGTCATCCTATGAGCATGGACGAAGACAAAATTACAAGAAGTATGGTTCCACATGAAATGACTAACATACCTCTTCAACACATAAATGCAAAAGAAATAACCACAAGTAGAAAAAGAAATCGAAAATAGTATCAACTGGATGAATAATCAAGGGAAGGATAGTGGTTGGATAATTGAGGGGTAGTGGTTGTGAACATGGCAAGTCAGCCTCATACACCAAAGTTATGCTGACATGTCAAGACCCCTAATCAAATTTTCATCAGCTTTTTCTTCAAGATCTTTGGTGCTATCTCCTAAATAAACTTGACAAGAAGCAAGAATTCACATTTTTTTTGTTCAAACACCAATAAAGACTGATAAACTTGTACATCCAACAAACTTTGGACCATTTGCAAGAAGAAACATCAGGACACTCACCCCACTCACACACACCACCAATACTAAATAAAAAGTGGGAATAATCCCCCCATGAACACATTTACAATAAACTATATCTTGAATTTCGACCAACTTTGATGCATACCTATATAACAATATAAAGATGCCTTCTTCCCGAATCATGTATTTTCGAATTCTTCGAATTACTCTGAATGTGATGTCCAGTAAGCCAATCCACTGCCCAGAGAGAAAATCGATTAGTTAATAGTGTACTAATAATAACTGTATACCAATAAACTAACAACCAAAGAACACAAATTCAGATGTTTATCCAACAATGCTCATTCCGACAAGAATTTCATAAGCATTTATAGGTCCTTCCCGATATAATACTATTGCTTAATACTATAGCTCAAAGATTTTCATTAGCAGAAAAGTACAGCAAATGGAAAAGTTCCGGTAGAGGGCATCTTTTATTGGCAGATCCAGCAACAAGACAGCCAAGCACCTAGGTGAAAAAGCAGCACCGTATAGTATTTGAAAAAGCATAAAACACATTGATCCAACTCGAGAAAGATGGTGGAATTGTGGTCAAATTTGGTCCATTATCAGCTGATCTCCGAAGTCTGAAGACCTTGCTCGAGCCTAATGGAATTTGTCGAATCCACCGATCTTTAAAAAAAATTCAAGCTCTAGATGCAGGAAATTACATCAGTCGAAGTCTTAAAAGTCTATCACCTCAGGGAACCCGTGATATGAGATAAGTCACAGGAGACTTTAAGGTTTCTAATTAGTTCCTAGTAGCTCAACCAATATCTGACATAACAGGATTTAAGAAATCAAGAAGTTAACGATAGTTTCAGTGAGTGAAATGTCAGACATAACCAATAACTCACATATCAAGATCGAATTATATCCTTCAAACTCTTAAAATTGAGCCCCGAGAGAAACCATACAAATATGAACATTGTAAAGCTTTCAAATTCTACAGTAAAATGTCGGCCCCGTCTAATTACTCATTGACAACCCCATATATCTAAAAAGATAACCAATCTGGATTTCTATAATTGATTTCATTCTGTAGAAAGAGTGATTTCTTTAAAAGGTTATTATGTTCCTTTTTGTCATGAAAATGGGAGAACTCGAGCTGTCAATTTGACAATGAAGTCAATAATGTTCTTGCAGGGCCGTGTAGTAGGGGGTGCGGTGTGTGTGCCCGCAATGAAACCTCCAAACTGAAAAGTTAACCTTTTGTTTTCCTAAATTCCAAGATAATGCTTCCTCACAATGAAAGCTCCAAACTTAAAACTTTTACATGGAAAAAATATTAAGCCAATCATATAACATCGAACAACGAGTTTGGATAATTGGATTCATCCATGATTTTTCATAGCGGAATAATGTCAAAAGATATTTTGTTGCTTCCCACATAATTTTTTTAACATTCATATTTTTCGTGCAAAAAGGCCTCAGTTGAAAATGGGCACTGGCCCCTAAATTGTTAGCCACAGCCCTGTGCTCTTGGTATCCTAATCCATAGGCATCCTATATCTTCTTTAATATCTTTGCAGGTAAATACTAATAGACAACAGATTTCAAATATATGGTTTTATCTTCATTAAAATTGAGTAGTTCTTTAAAAGCTAGAGTTAGTAGAATTCACATAAAAACTGTATCAACCATATAAACAAAAGAACAGACTGAATTCAAGATAATAAACCTATGCAGGAACTTGCCTAGATCATCGATGAATGGAAAACAATTTATTTCCTATTTATTAGATAATAGATTCCTTGTACATTTAAATATTCAGATTATAAGAGAAAATGAAAATAGAATATCTAAATGAATAATTGATTCAACGTTGATCTGATAAAGGGTGACAGGACATCTTTCTCTTTTTTCTTGAGATTCCTCATAACCGTATCTCTAATATCAATTTTACAAGGTCAGACCTTATAAGCTACAGGTCTCAGTGTCAGATAAAATGTAGGTATGTATTTATTTCTTCCAAGAGATGATTCAAGAGTTTCTCTACTAATAGTAAAATTATAGAGTACTTGATTACAATACAACATAAATTGTTCTACATACTTGCACTATCCAGAATGACCAAGAACTTTTCATTCCAGGCTAGATCCGAGCCCGGAAGACAAGAAGAGCAGGCAGTCCTAGGAAATAAATCTATCGAGAGAACCTTATTGCACAGGCCAACTTTCTAATCAAGACCCACCAAGAATTTAAAAGTAGCATAAAGTTGAAAAATCAATCTTGACTAACTGGCGGCATTAAAAGTATGGAATAAAATATCTTAAACTTCAAGATAAATGTGTACCTGATCAAGACAAATACACACTGCAAAACACCAGCTGTTCCCGTCCACACTGAAGGACCGGTTTTCACAACTGAATCTTGCACCAGAAGACCTACGGATGCCGCCAGAGACACGAAGGAAACAACATATGCAAAGAATAGCCAAAGCTTCAATCTGCACATCCAAGAAAATATATTTATTTCTAACTCAAACTAACTAAATATAACGGGATGAGTAATTTGATAAGAAAATACACACACAAGAATGGTGCATCATGGAGGTTAACATCCATTAACAAACAAGCTAATTGACAGAATTTTTTCTCTCTAACTGAAACAAGTAAATTTTAGTGGAGGCATAATATGATGAAAGCGCACGTAGACAACAATGATACAAGAAAAATTGCTTCTAGAGGCTAACATGAGTTTTTTTCAACTTAAAGGGTAAAATGATTGGTAGAAAAACTTAAACCTTATGATACATATATAAACACAAGAATAACCAACACAGTATTAAGTTAAATGCATGTCCTTCTAAGCAGTATATCATCAAACAAAAAGTCCATTGCTCATAAAACAGACTTGTCTATCAAAGTAGTCTTACTAACAAAAAAGGGAGAACAAATTTGGTCTTGCCGTTTCGCTGTTTAGAGGTACTTTAACGATACATATGTCTTTTGCTCAGGAAAAAAAGAGACAGACTGAAAAACAAAATCGGGATTTGGCTACGTAAATCTACACAAAGATTCCACTCAAATATTGTGGCACAGAGTAGAAGATGGACCATTCCATCGTCACCATTTCAATCCCCATACGACTAGATGCTTCCGATATCATTTCTTTCAATCCACTCAAATATCTCCCTACGACTAGATATAGTTCTTCTCTCTCCAAGATGGAATATTTCTTTCAATCCACCATTGCTTCCAATATCATGATTAGATGCTTATATGTTCACTTTTGTGCTCTTAAAACTAGTAAAGTGCTATTTGCTTAAGAGGAAAACCTAAATTTCCTCAACAAAACCCTAATTCAAAATTCCTTAACCATCAAAATCGAAATACCCAATTAAGTTTCAGACTACATCCAAGTTCCTATGCACCATATATCCGAACCAAATGCCATTTAAACCTTAACTAATTTTCAACTGAATTCAACAATGTTATAATCCCTAAATTAGGGATTAGAAAAGGAGATTGGGATACACATGGAGAATTAAACAACCTGCAAATTGTAAATGAATTATATAATGAAAGAAACAAACAATAGAAAGAAATAAATATTACCTCCACTCTCCTTCTTCATAGGGAGAATAATCAATATCTTCTTTTCTAACGCAATTAAACATCAGAGCCGCTAGGGAAGCAAATATTCCTGCAAGAAAAGGGGAAAAGTTAACCTAATTTCAACTCCGAGAAAGAGAGAGAAGACATAGAGAGAGAGAGAGAGAAACCAGGGAGGTAGTGAACGAAAGAGACAGTAACGGAGCTACAAACAACAGCGTCGACCCAAAACCACCATCCAGCACCAAAAATAGCACCAGAAAATCCAGGACCAAAGATCGCCCACAATTCTCCTAGATCCATTCTTTTTCTCTCTCGCTCTAGAATTCAAATTGATTTTAGTGAGAGAAATAGATAGAGGAAGAAGATGGTCGATAAAATACTACTAGTACTTGGTATTTTCCTCTGGGGAGAGAGATTTCTAATGTCTTTCAAGGCAATTCCAACGAGGTAGTAGCTTATTTGATACGAACAGATGCCGTTTATAGGAAGGGCAATTATCCTAACCTAACCTTCTTCTTCTCTTAACATAATCCCACATCATAAGCAAACACCTAGCTCGATTGTTTTTTTTTGTTCGAAAGACCTAGCTCGATTGCCAGTGTGTCTACTATAAAATTCCTATAGACAACAAAAATGAAATTCGTAACTTATTGAACCTCAATTGTTAGGTGATATGAATTATGTTTGATTAAGATAAGTTAGTGGCAGCTACGAACATATTTCGTCATTTGATGTATCTAAGGATACTTAAATGCAGAGTCCTATGGATTGAGGATATCCAAACTACTCGATCACATGTCAGACCCGTCAATTGTACTAACTAAATATGACTATTGTTGGTGAAAGACAAATAATTTTTTATAAGTTTGTGAGGTCTAGGGTTTGAATATTGTGCAAGTTTATAGTTTATCTCATGTAATTAGTAGGCACAAAATAAAGTAAATGTAGTCTAAACGAATGTCTTTATATTGTCTTTATAGTGGAAGTTCCAATTATGATGGTTATGCGTTCATCCAATCATTTATGCATATATTGATTTTAATGTTTTATTCTTATAATTTAATTGAAGTCAATATAATAAGTTTTAGTCTTTTGGCAAGAAAAAAAAGTTAAAAGATAATATTTGTATTGGCAAAAACATTAATGCTATTGCTAAGTGATATGGTTGTTTGACAAAAGGGAAACTTTGAAATTGACCCTCACTACAGAGTAATAATAAGAGTACACCCCTGTTTTTTTAACAGTTGATATAGACCCCAACTATCAATTCTAGACAAAAACATTTTTCTTCTCTGCATTTTTGTGCTTCCTCACCTTTCTTCATAAATCTTTCTCTATATAGACCTTATAAAAACCCAACTATGAAACATACCAAGTTAAACCTTAATTTGAACAATCACTAATGATTGACAAAGCCAAAATCAGAAAATAAGAAAACTAGAGAGAGATAGATTAGGGCAAATAAAAACATCAAGTAGATGGTCAACATAAAAAAACCTTGCACTGTGTTTTCAATCTCCAAGAAAGCAAACCATCAAGGTTTTCTTGAAAATATATCTTGCTTTCATATTGCCTATTTTCTTGTTTTTTTTTTTTTTTGATGAAATGCCTATTTTCTTGTTGAATTTTGAATAACTCTACCACCTTTAATGATAGAAAAACCTTCAATGACGTTTTTGAGAAAACAAAACAAAATGAACTCATTGTGTAGCTTGCATACGAATTCGACAATCTCTCGTTTCCACGTCAATAGGCATCTATAATGAAAGTATAATGAGCAAGATGCCAAGATCCAAATTTCATTTTAAGAGGAATGGTTTGTTCTTGTTCTCCAAAGTATGGAACATCCAAGAAGTTTAGACTTCATCCCAATGCTTGTAAATCATGATTTAGACAATAAAAGGTTGCACTAAGAGCATCTACGACGCAACACTCAATTAATCCAAAGGGTCAAGTATGAATTGAGATTTTCTTTCCTAGGTGACACTGCTGAACCCAATTCAAAATACTTCTCCAATGCAACACTCAAAAAACTCAACATTTACTTTAGATAAACTCTCGGTTTTTATTTTAATATATAAAATGATGATGTGGGCCAATTGAGATACTCAAAAGAAAGTTCAATTGTTGAGTTTTCTTTTGAGTATCGCAACATTTATTGAGATTCAAGTTGAGTGTTGCATTGGAGAGTGTTTTTTGCTAAAAACTCAAGTAATCTTAGGTGTCAATTTGAGTTTTTCAAGTTGACTGTTACATTGAAGATGCTCTAACAATTGAGGATTGCATTGAGTATGAAGAACCTCGTAAAATGATATTCTTCATATAATTGTAGAAAAGATACAAGCTTAAAGAAAATATACAATTTACATTTTACCTAAAAAAGCTTTGTTGGTAATTTGAAGCACCAACACTGAAGTGATATGATATCCTTTGCTGCTATGCTTCCTCTTGGTAGCAAGTCTTTGAGACCTATCCCTTAAAATATGCAGATAACAAATAGCACTGAGGAACTTCGGAGTATACTTCGACGGATAATGTATTTTGTTCATTTTAAGGGTTTGAACTTCAATCATTTTCTGAAAATTCGTCAACGATAATTTCAGGAACATACCCACACACTCTCAATTCAACAAACAAATGATCGAGCATCGAATAAATACTTTCTGTTTGTACATGAGATTTATCTCCAGCTACAAACTCATGAATGCTACAATCAATCTCGATCGAACTAAATCCTGGTTTCTTCTTTATTCCAAGGGCTTTCATTGTCTTCCGAACCTTTCCAACACCATCCCATCTGCCAAGAACAACATAAATATTCGAAAGAAGAACATAATTTGAATCGGTATCAGGGTCTAATTCAACAAGAAAAGCCATTAATCTCTCGGCTAAATTAAGATCTCCATGAGTTCTACAAGCAGCCAGAAGTGATCCCAAAACAACTTCATTTGGCTTCATTGGCATTGCTTTTATTACATTTAATGCATCTTCCAATCGTCCGGAACGGCTTAGAAGATCAACGAGGCAACCAAAATGTTCGATTCTAGGACGAATTTTGCTAACTCTTGTCATGGTTCCGTAGATTTCTAGTCCTTCTTCAACTAAACCAGCGTGACTACATGCTGTAAGTGCCCCTGTAAAACTGACTCCATCGGGTTCGAATGCTTCCTTCTGCATGAGAGAGAAATGTTCAAGAGCTTCCTTCGCCTGCCCACTAATCGCAAATCCTACAATCATAGAATTCCAAGAAACCCGAGTTCGAGTTTCAATTTTATTGAATTCTTGATAAGCAAAATCTACACATCCACATCTAGAGTACATATCGATCAATGAATTACTAACTCTAACCTCATTAGTCATATTTTTCAGCAAAGCAAATCGATGAATCCAAATGCCTAATCCAAGGGCACCCAAATTCGCACAAGCAGCAAGGATTGCGATAATGGTGACATAATCTGGTTCAACTCCAGATACCTGCATTTCTCTAAACCATTCAAGAGCTTCCTCATAATGACCTTTTTTTACAAACCCACCAATTAATGCAGTCCAAGAAATCTTATCCCGGTCAGGCATTACGTCAAATAGTTCAATCGCATCTTGGATATCTCCATTTCTCATATACCCATCAATCATACTATTCCAAGAAACTGAATTCGTCACAGACATTTCATCAAACACTTGACGAGCAAGATCTACACGTGCACATTTTGAATACATATCAACAATTGCAGTATCCAACATAACATTGTATCCATTAAACCCTAATTTGTAGATGTATCCATGAATGGAAGATCCAAAACGAAGGGTGATTTCGGTGGAGAAATGGGCACAAGCAGAGAGAAGAGTTATGAAAGTAATGTAATTGGGTTCGATACCAGCGACTCTCATTCTAGTAAACTCATCTGCTGCTTCTGATAAGTTACCCTTTCGACATTGACGACTAATGGAAGAAGTCCAGATTACTGTGGGATCTATGGACTGGTTATTCCTTCGGAATGAGAGATGGGGTTTTTCCGATGAGGAGGAGTGTTTGATATTATTAGGAAGGTGATTTCTGTTAGGGTTTGAGTTGATTTGTTTGGGAGGTTGAGTTGTGAAGGTAGAAAAGGCGGGAAGAGTACTCATATCAGTTGCCGTTGAAAAAGAAACAGAACTATGGGGGTTTTTCTTTTTAAGTCTCGATTTTTTGCTTCAAGGACACGTGTTTATACACAGTTCTTTCTTCGGATCATTTAGCATTTTTCCTGTGTACTTCTAGATGTGTGACACCTAGTCAATGGTTCCACAACATTATCCACATGTAGTATTTTTTTTGTTGTTGAAATAAGATAAAATTAATGGAGCAAAGAGTTCTTACAATACATATGAACTAAAAAACAAGGAATATTAAGCCACACTTTGCTATGAATATGCTTCCTCGACCATTTAGCTAGTTTATCAGCTTGGGAGTTAGCTGCTCTCTTTACATGGTGAAACTGGATTGCGTGAAATGCACTACATCTTTCTTTGATTTTCTTGATGTGAATCTTCGATTGCCAGTGGATGGAGTGACGACTGTTGCGGAGATGTTTAATCAGGTTTGCATTGTCACTTTCAATGATGATCGATCTGTATTGCTTGTCTACTGCCCAATCCATTCCTAGAAGGATTGCCTTAGCTTCTCCTTCTTCACTATTCCTGGCTCTAGTAGATTGGACCTGAGCTTCAATGAATTTAGCCCCCACATCATGTGCTATCATACTGATACCCACCATGGAAGTGATGTTTAGAAAGGATGCGTCGACATTAATCTTGATGAAATTTTTCGCCGGAGGCTGCCATTTGTCACACCTTTTTACTTTATTCGGTTCCTGTTTTCTGTTTATATTCGGGTAATGTTTTATCATGTTAATAATTTTCGTAAGATCATTGATTTCATGCTGAAAGCAATGGTCAAATCGCATTTTCCATAAGATCCATAGGATTGTAGCGAAGTGTATATTGTCACTAGAATAACAAAGATCGGGATGATCTTCCCACGAGAAAATCCAATCTTCGATGGAAAGAATGTTCTCAGAATTGATGTTATAGTGGAACCATATATTTTTCGCTATTGCACAGTGTAAAAGGGCATGTTCAATGGATTCAACAGCGCTACAGTTTGGGCAAGACTCGTTCATACCTATATATTTCCCTATTCTTGCTCTGACCGGAAGAGCCCTGTTACAAGTTTTCCAAATTAAGAATTGGATACGAGGCACCACAGGTAAGGACCATATGAACTTCCAGTTTTTGGAGTTGGAACTTTGCAAACTATTTCTGGAGCTTAAGTGTTGATACATAGATGAAACCGTAAAAGTTCCTGATTTGGAAAGATTCCATTTAAGTTGATCTTGACCTTCTGTGTCCACAGGGATGGCCTCTATGAGGTTCTGGGTGTGAGCATCAAAGTTAGCATTAAGAACATCTAAATCCCATTGATTGTTGCTAATGAGCTGTGAAACTTTGGTTAAATTGGAGTTATTGTTATTCATTACGTTGCTTTCTATTTCAGGGATCCACTTATCTGTCCAGATGTTTATATCCTTACCTGAGTGAACTTCCCAAACAGCGAGATCTTCAACTAAGCTATAGTGTTTTCTTATGTTTTTCCAGATCCATGAGTGATGAGCTTTGGCAGGGCCCGGGGTGTCTTTGTTCGGATAATATTTACTTTTGAGAAGTTTAGCCCATATTGCTTCCGGATTATTTTTTAGTCCCCATGCCATTTTTGTAAGGAGCGCTGTATTGTCAAGTTCTGGCAAGTGGATGCCCAGACCACCCAAATTCTTAGAAACACAAATATCGGACCAAGCCTTAGTACGTATACCTTTTGACTTACCCCACCAGAAGTCCCGCTGAGCGGCCTTGATGCTTTTGCAAATCCCTTTGGGGATGGCAAAGCATTGCATCTGATATCGTGGTACAGCCGCCGCAATGGTCGAGATAACAACCGTGCGACCAGCTAGAGATAAGTAACTGTGATTCCATTTATTGAGCTTCTTCTTAATTTTATCCAGTATATCTTTAAATACCTTGGTTTTTTGAGCTCCTATGAAAAGCTGCGAACCAAGATATTTCTCTGACGCAGAGGCATATTTCACCTTAAGTGCTCGCATGATCATCCGTTTGAACTTCGGGTGCGAATTCTTCGAGTAAAAGATGTTCGATTTAGCATAGTTGATCATTTGACCAGAAGAATCGCTGAAATCCTGCAAAATATTTTTGAGAATGTGAACATTGTCAATAGTGTTTTTACCAAAAATAATGCAGTCGTTAGCAAATAGCAGATGCGATATTTCCATATCTGAGTGATTAGAGTGGAAGCCCATGAAACTATCCTGGTTATTATAATTATTGTTAACCATCAGCTTCCGGCTGAGGCCTTCCATAGCCAATGTAAATAAGAACGGTGACAGCGGATCTCCTTGTCTTATTCCTCTGGTCGGTCTAAAAGTAGTCCTAGGTCTGCCATTAACAAGCACCGCCATGGTTGAGGTCGTTATACAAAATTTAATCATCTTAATCCAGTGATCAGTGTAACTTAATTTCCTCATGATATTCATAATATAGTTCTATTCTATTCTGTCGAAAGCTTTGGACATATCTAATTTAAGGCTAAAGTAACCCGTTGCGCCTTTCATATGCTTATAAGAATGAATGATCCCCTGACCCAGTATAATGTTGTCCGTAATCTGTCTGCCCGGGACATAAGCCGCCTGATAAGGGGAGATGACTAGATTGAGGGTCTGCTTGAATCTATCTGCCAGAAGCTTAGTGATAACCTTATAAGTAGTATTAAGCAAACTGATTGGTCTGTAGTCGGTCGGGGTTTGAGGAGTCGCCGTTTTAGGTATAAGACAAATGTGAGTATGGTTAATATCAGGCGGGAGGTTCGCAGTAGAGAAAAAGTTCTTTACCATCGCATAAATATCTGAGTTAATAGTATCCCAGTTCGACTGAAAAAAGTGAGGGGGGTAACCGTCAGGACCCGGCGCAGCCTCTTTTTTCAAATTATTGATAGCCCAATCGATCTCTTCATTATTCGGGATAGCTATAAGATTATGATTCTGTTCTTGAGTGATGATGGGGGAAAAAAGGTTTACAGTGTCAGGTTCTGTGCTTGGGTTGATAGTGGTACTGATGTTCAGTAGATGTGAAGTAAAAATATCCTGAATATCTTTAATGTCTTCTTTCCAATCTCCGTTACTATTTCTGATAGCGTTGATCTTATTATTTCTGTTATGTTGTATAGCTTGGGAGTGAAAGTACTTAGTGTTCTTGTCTCCTAGCGTAATAAAGTTGTTGCGTGATTTCTCCTTCTAAATACTTTCCTGCTGATTATATAATTCTTCCAGTTCTGTGTTCATTCTGTTATAGTCTGCCTTGGAATTAGCTTGTTGAATATTGGCAGTAATCTGCTTAATCTTTCTCTCAATATTCCCGAACACCTGTTTATTCCAAGCGGTTAGCTTCCTGCTAAGTTTTTTGAGATCCCACTGAATGCTGTGCTGACCGTTAGTATGCTTGATAGTATCCCAACTCTCTTTAATGAAACCGAAGCAATCTGGATGGGTCATCCAAGTCCTAATAAATTTGAAAGGTTTAGGACTAGTCTGATTATAGGTGATGTTATGCAGATAAATCGGGAGATGATCTGACCCGACCGCTTCTAAATGAGAGATACCGGAGTTCGGAAAGTGATGAAGCGAAGGAAGGTTAGACAGGGCCCTATCTAGCCTCTCTTGAATGAGATTTTCTCCATATTGCTTGTTACTCCAAGTGTACGGATGACCCTGAAAACCCATGTCCATAAGGCCTAACTCGCTAATAATATCATTAATCCTGCTAGTGTTGGAGTTAGAGCCGGTTAAGCCCCCGCTCTTATCAGAAGGATCCAATATGCAATTAAGATCTCCAAGTAGAATCCAAGGTTGCTCATTGTTAATTTGCATATTCATAATATTCTTCCACGGCTTGAGTTTGTTTTTATTATAAGGGGAGCCGTAGAAACCTATGATCAGGATACTAGAAGAATCTTGGTTGCTTTTCATTTCTATGTGAATGATGTTGTTGTCCGCATAGTTAATTTTGATGTTTAGATGGTGTTTCCAGTATAGTGCAAGTCCTCCTGCTTTATTTATCGGTTCAACATAGTAGTTAGAATAGTGCTTGCTAATAGGTATTAATTTGTTCATGTTAGTAGACTTGTTCTTGGTTTCAGAGATGAAGATTATATCCGGATCATTATTATTGATAATGGTAAGCATATTCTTACGAGTAATATAGGAGGAGGCGCCTCGAACATTCCAACTCAAAATCGAGGGGCAGTCCATCTTCTGGGTCACAACAGAAGCTATCTAGGGGCAGGCCCCTAAATAACCAACACCCCCCAGATGGGCCTAAAACCCAGCTGACCCGCAGGAAGGATAGAGGCACCACTGGAGGAGGCCCCACAGAACCAGAGATTATGCCGGGAAAAAGCTGTAAGCACCAGAAACTAACCAAAACAAAATATAGGAAAGAAGGAAAACCACTCACAGGAAATATAATGATAACAACAGATAATCTAAGAGAAAAGAAAGAGGAAGAAGAAAAGCAAGACTAAACAAACTTAGAAGCTAGATACAATAAGCTAATATAACATTGTACTTCAAACATAAAAGCTATCCATCAAAACAACAAAAGGGATAATAGACAAAAAACAAACCTAGTCTCGAGCTAACTGAACAAAAGAGAACTAGACATCAGAAAACCACATGAAAGAGAAGACCTAAACCAACATACCCGACAAAATAAACTAGAAAGACAGACTATAATAGGGGTGAGCAGAAACCGAACCAATTGGCCGAACCAAACCAAGTCGAACCGTACCGACCGATTTTTAGGCCGAACCGATCACCGTTCGACTCGGTTCGGCCGAAAAACCGAACAACCCTAATTCGGCTTGGTTTGGCCTCGACTTGAGTTTCTAGAAACCGCCCAAACCGAACCGACCGAACCCTAAGGAAAAATGAAATAATAATTTTGTAAAGTTAGAAAGTGTTAAACTAAAAAGTAAAAAAATTAGAAAACCCCTAATCGAATCTTCCATACTACTATCCGTCCTCCTCCCTAGTTGTTGTTGTCGGCTTCATCAACCACCTATTCAACTTGATTGAAAAGTTTTGAAGGTAAGTCTTCACTGATTTTCTATTTACCACAACCTATTCTTAGTTAATAACTTACAATTATAGATTATCTATTCGTACTTCTATTTATTTATTTTTGTAATCGTGGAAAAGTACGATGAATTTTTAATTTTTATTTTCAGCATATGTAATGGTGGAAAAGTATGATAAGTTCTTAATTTTTATTTTCGGTGTATGCAATGAAATGAATGACATTAGTTTACAATTTTCTCTAAATTGTGATCGGTTAAACCGATCAATCGAACTCAACCGAGCCGAACCAAACCGAGTCGAACCATGTCGGCCGGCCGAATGTTCGGCTCGACTTCGGCCGATGATTTAGTCAAACCGTCACTTATTGGTTCAGCTTCGGCTCGAGCCAAAACCGAAAAAAACCGACCGTTGCTCACCCCTAGACTATAACACCAAAGACTAAGACTGACAGCCGATTAATCTATCGAGTTAGATTGTTCTTTGCCACCATCCATCCTTGCCTCTGAATTCTGACTGGGGGATTCTAACAGTGAATCAACAAATAAATGACGCCTCCTTTCTTCTTGACTATTGATCTATCTCTTGCATTAATACTAACAGCCCCCTAATTATCCATGGACGACCCTGATTAATCTCATTCATCACAATGAGATTACTAGGTTTAATAAGGAAGTAGTTGTGACCTTGATTAATAGGGGTAATTTGACACTCACGAAAGAATTTAGACTGGTAAGTGAGATGTCTTTTGGGTCATTGGCTTTATATAAAATATATCTTTTGACCTATTACTTATTAAAATTGGGTGGGACAAAACTTTAACAAGGAAATTTCGGTGGGACAAAATTTTGATGAAGGAAAAAGAGTATAATGCGTAAAAGGTCAATATTTAATAAATATTTGATTTATGCTGGATGTGTTGGAATCGGAGTCGATTTTTGGCTTGACCCGACTCGTCAAACTCAGAAACAAAATGCGTCACTGCGTTCGTCTCGTCGAGCTCTTCAACTTAAAGCAAAGAATCACTCAAATCCCGGATGAATGAGAAATTCAAGTTTAAAGTTTGGACGAAAATCGGTTAAGTCAGAGACCAAAGCGTCAAAAGAGACAAGTTAAATTGGGGGCATTTGAGCGAAGCAAGCACGCCCAAATCTGGACGGCCCGCGTTCGCTCTGCGGGATTCCGCGAGATCTAATGGTCTCTCGTATGTGGATGACATGTTAATTATGGGAAATAATTTAGATGCCACTAATACAACTAAAAAGATGCTTTCGAAAACTTTCGACATGAAAGATTTAGGGAAAGCATAGGTCATTCTTGGAATTAAGGTTTCCAAAACGACTGAAGGGACAAGTTTATCTCAGACGCACTACGTTGAGTGGCGAATACTCTGATGGATCCAAGTAATCACTTGATGAATAATACAGGTAAAGGAGTAAGACAGTTACAGTACTCCCCGGATTATCGGAAGTCTGATGTACCTAATGAACTGTACTCGACCCCACATAGCCTACTCAGTTAGTAAGCTAAGTAGATTTACGAGTAACCCGAATAACACACATTGGAACACTATAACGAGAGCGTTACGGAATCTAAGGAGATGAAGGAGTAAGGACTCCATTATACAACATATCCCGCAGTCTTAGAAGGATATGCAAATGCAAATTGGACATCCGATACCGATGACACTAAGTCTACCAGTGGATATGTGTTTACACTAGAAGGGGCTGCCATATCTTGGAAATCTTCGAAGCAAACGTGCATTGCTCGATCAATAATGGATTTAGAATTCATTGTTCTAGATAAAGCAGGGGAAGAGGCAGAATGGCTGCGACAATTCCTTAAAGATATTCCAATATGGCCAAAGTCGGTGTCTGCAATCAATATTCACTGCAATGACCAAGCAGCGATTGCACGAACACATACCAAGATGTACAACGGCAAGTCTTGACACATTCGTCGAAGACATAATACCGTTAAGCAGCTTCTCTCTTAAGGGATCATAACTATAAATTATATAAGATCCAAAGATAACCTAGCGGATCCATTTACAAAAGGGTTATCTAATAGTAGTTACATCATCAAGGGGAATGGGGCTAACGCCTAAAGTAAATGAGTAAAGGCATGGTAAAACTCTACCTAGATGATTGGAGATCCCACGATCTAGGTTCGAAGAGAAACTGAAGCTATGTCCTGACTCGACAACAACACTTGAAGAGATATCTATCTCTTACCCATTCCTACAATGAAAACAGTGTTGCTTGCAGTGAGAGGCTCAACATTAAGCTTTTAATGAATCCGAAAACTTAGAACTTGATTCTAACGTGAGGTATAGCAAGATACCTTATAACGGATGACCTAAATGTGTGTGAATTGATGTCGGTTCTATGGGAAGGTCGTCTAGGCCGACTTCTCTAAAGCACACACGAAATCGGGATTGTTCAGGACCGAAATGAACATAACCGAGAACCTAAGTAAGTAAGGGATTAGTTGTGTGATAGCTATTTTGGTTTACAATTCACCGGACTCAGTTCAAGACGAAAATTTCACTACCGTCCTTGTAAACCTTGTAGTTACTCACTAGGAAAGGTTCAAAGTCGAAAGACTACCTTCTTCTGATGCATCGAAGTTCCGCATATGAGCTATGTCAGTGTCAGTCTGTCAGTATAGTATGTCTGCATATATTATAGTAAAACCTCGAATTTTCATTCATGTGGGGGATTGTTGGAATCAGAGCCGATTTTGACTCGACCCGACTCGTCAATCTCATAAAAAGAATGCGTCGTTGCGTTCGTCTTGTCGAGCTCTTCAACTTAGAGCAAAGAATCACTCAAATGCGATTCCGGAGGAATGAGAAATTCAAGTTTGAAGTTTGGACGAAAATCGGTTAAGTTAGGGACCAAAGCGTCAAAAGGGACAATTTAAATTGGGGGAATTTAAGCGAAGCAAGCACCCCCAAATCTGGAGATCTAACGGTCTTTCGTTGAGGGACTTGGGACAATGTTGGGACACCACTAGATTCGTTGGATCCGCGAGATCCAACGAAGGGCGTCACCTCCGCGTCGGGATGTTGGTGGGATGATAGCAGATTTCGATTTGACGGCCATCTAGCAACTCTGTTGTGCACGGTTCGGGACATAACTAATGCAATCCAACGGTGGGCATTTCTTCCTTACTTTTTAGCCAGATCGGACGCACTGGATCCTTGCCGAAATTACCAGTTAGATAACCAACTCTTCTCAAAGAGTTGTGTCCCAAAACCTAAGGGGTTTGTTCCAAAAAATCAAGGGATGTGTCCCAAAATAATGTACCTACTCGATTCCTGTATAAACAACCCAAATCCATTTCATTTTTCATTCAATTCACTCTCTTTTAAACTTCAGTATTCTGGTGCGTCTGGAAAATAATACTGAGTTTAGAAATATTCTGGTGTGTCTGGAATTCTGAAGAAAGAAGTACCGAGTGAATTTTTAAAGCGTCTAGAAGATCCATTCGCATCAGTCCAAGAGCTCATAATATTAACGAGGGTTCATCCGCTTTTAGAATATAGATGTTCCATCTTAAAATTCTGAAAGGACATTCGTTATATCCCGAAGGCATACACCCTAACGTTTGGTATTGTTAAGGGGGTGTAAGATGTCTTAAGGAAAGAGAATTTATTCTCGCTTCGACAGCATTAATTTTTATCTAACTCGGTTAATCCGAAAGAAGGAATATTGATAAATTATTACTCGTTTACAGTCTATCTCTCTATAAATTAGAGAAATTCTGAAAGGACATTCGTTATATCCCGAAGGCATACACCCTAACGTTTGGTATTGTTACGGGGGTGTAAGATGTCTTAAGGAAAGAAAATTTATTCTCGCTTCGACTGCATTAATTTTTGTCTAACTCGGTTAATCTGAGAGAAGGAATATTGATAAATTATTATTCGTTTACAGTCTATCTCTCTATAAATTAGAGAAAGGAAACTCTGTCTTAATCAAGACAAGACAGAGAGAAATCGACTTATCGACTTCTAACCAGAGGAACAATAAGATAACCACCACACTTTGTAACTCTCACCAACATAAGTTCTCCACCATTACTTTATATTCAAGCGCCATTATCGTGTGACTCTCTATTGGTTATGTAACTCATCAAACACCGTTATTGGTGCTTGAATACAAAGTAATGGTGGAGAAGTTATGGTGGTGAGAGTTACAGATTGTGGTGGTCATCCACCATACATAAAAATTTGTAAAATACTCTTTATTAAACTTTTACGCGTTGTACTCTTTTTCCTTCGTTAAGGTTTTGTCCCACCGGGTTTTCCTTGTTAAGGTTTTAATGAGGCAACTATGCGTATTAAAAGTTGTTTTAATTTTGTTAAAGGCTGTAGTTGTTTTCCTTCGTCCAGGTTTTGTCCTACTAGATTTTCCTCACAAGGTTTTGGCTAGACAACTATCTTAAAACAATAGTCATCGAAAGATGAATTTTAACACCTATTGTGTCAGGTGGAATGTGCATAAAATTTATAATGAATCACAATGAAATATGATTAGTACATCGACTTCACAAAACATTATAATTATTTCATCGATGTATATGATACACAAATATGAATCACTAGAAAATGAGTTCAACTAAAATCCCTGAAGAAATTAACAAGCTTCAATCTAAAGTATGCATAAACTTTAAAGCAATATATGAATGCAACTTGAAATATCAAATGCTACTTATTATATTTTTGTGTACATACCAAAGAAAGCTGAAGATAAAAAAGTTGAACAATGCCCTCAACCTTCACGAGGGGGGTAAGTTTATGAAGACACTGTATACTGCATTTTTATATTGTTTTTTTTTCCTTCGTTAAGATTTTTCCCACAGGTTTTTTCCTAACAAGGTTTTAATGAGACAGATTATTTAGGCATCAAAGATGAACAGATAAAAAGAATTTATACTCTTTTCCCTTCACTATGGTTTTGTCCCATTGGAGTTTCCTAGTAAGGTTTTAATGAGGCAAATTCTGATGTGGTGGACATCCAGGGGGAGTGTCATAAATATTTGATTTATGGTGGATGACCACCACACTTTGTAACTCTCGCCACTATAAGTTCTCTATCATTACTTTGTATTCAAGCACCATTATTGTGTGACTTTCAATTGGTTATGTAACTCATCAAGAGACCTATATAAAGAGGTTTTTTTGCGAATGGAAATTATGTACCAATGTATCAAATGGGAAATGGGAGACTGTATCTTTTGGTTAATACGATCTAGTTTCTTCTTGTTTCTATCTTTTGGTTATATTATTGTGTTTCTTCTTCCCTGTTTTATTTTCACAACAATATTGACATTTTTATATACTTCCTTTGATAAATATTATTAGGGAATTCTTCCTTTTCTAGGAATATATGAAATATGGTCACTTTTTCTGAAACCACATTGTAGATGCCTAACATATTGTTTATACTACATTAGGTACTTTTGGACTTGAATTTCCATGACATTGATAAATTGAGACAATATGAGATTCTTTGAAGCTTGAAGCCTTTATCTCCAGACTATATTATTTTTCAGAGTTCCTTTTTCGAATAATCTTTTCTAAAACACTACTTTGAGGCTCAAAATAAATTCTCCAGGACTCACAATGATTTATCAGTACTTCATAATTTTAATCCATACAAAAATTTGTAAATATAAGTCGAATCCTTTGTATAGTAAATGACTTTTCACTTCTTACATATATTTACTTTATTACCTTTAAGGTAATTCTCGGTTGGTGCTTCGGCTTCAAGTCTAAAGACTTAATTATTTTGTAAGTAAAGTCATATACAACGAATTATTTCATCAAAATTATCCAATTACTTAGAGTAACTTTGGATCAATATGCTCTCAGTAGCTACTATCTTCAGAGACACATCGTACGAAATGATATATTTGATTTCTCAAATTTTTACAATGTGCATATTCAATGAGTTTTCTCATTCAAGTACCCGAGCCTCGTTAAGGGCTCATTGTCTCTTTTAAGACATATCCTCTTCAGGTGATTTTATTTAGGAACATGAATCACATTTATTTCTCATTTGATAGCCTCTTCAAGAGGATTCTTATATAAACTTGTTTCTTTAGTGCCTAAGAGTATATACCACTTTGATCCACTCCAATCATTTTTCGTGACCTTTATCTGGATATGAGCATATTAAGCTCTGAAAAGTATCAATATATCGAGGTAGCAATTCTCTGTATATTGATTCCAAATGAGAGAAACTCGATCATTTTCAAGTATTTTACGACATTAAATATAAGACTTCCTTCCACTAATGTCGATAGATTTTCGTCTTTAGTTGATTAAAAAATTACACTCGATGCGCACACATACTTCAAGGAAGTGACAAAGACGAAAAATGAATCAATTGCTTCGAGCAAATTTTGATTTCTATTTCCATATCATATGATCTGTAGGACCAAATTGCAATTTAATCACGACTTCGGGTGTGAGCAATTTGTTATAATATCACAACTTCAGGGGTGATTGAGTACATGTGAGATATATCATCTTCATGTGATTTTTTCTATTAAAATTCATCACCAATTTCTCTTTGGGTATTACAATTTCAGGTGTAATATGAAAGCGGATATTCAACAAATTTTATTTACCAAGAATATACAACTCATCACCGTCTAAAGACGCAAAAGAAAATATTATCACAACTTGTTATACAAGTGGAACTAAAATTTTGATATAGCGTTCTCCTTAAAAGAATTTTCACAAAAATTTGTCGTGTTCCACCATGAAGAACTTTTTCAAAATCAATCAGATTATCTGTTGATATATTGAAATGAGATTTTCATTTTTGCGACTACGTCATTTTCAATTTGAACTCGTTGAAGTATTTTTCTGATTACAGCTCAGCTGTAATTTCTTAAAAATCGATGGAAAATAATTCCAATAATGTTCTCATTTTTCAAAAATCGGATAGTTAAATTTTCTCATCGAATTTTTATTTCTGATTACAAATTTTATTTTGCAAGACTTTACCTTTTTTATGATAATTAACCAACTCATAGTTGTTATATATTTTCATCCTTTATACATTTGATGTATTATACTTCAAACTCTTCTAGAAATTTACAGATGTGAAGACTTATTTCACACCCACCAAACTTTAGGTTTGGTAATCTCATAAATAAATAGACGATTCACTTTCATTGGAACCAAAATCGGATAGTTAAATTTTGTCCCTATAATAATCTTAATTAACAAATCTAATTAGAGGGAAGAATTGAAGTATCATTTCATCACCCTTAAGATTTGTATCTTAAAAATTATTGACTGTCATGTATTTGTAAAAGATTTATCAAAATATGCACTTAGAATATTGATGTACCCGAAAGGTTGCACACCCAAGCAGAGGTATCAAGTAGTAACCCGGCAAAGCCGGGGTTTATCCAAGGATAGGAAGGTAACTCGTATATCGGAGGGTCTCGTTCACTGATTTAAGTGTCACTGACTAACTTAGACTAAAACAGAAAATAACAAAGATAAACGGGGAGTGTTTGATTGGTATGAAAGAAATAAGTAATCTAAACTAAACTAAACTATCTAAGTGAGAGGGGTGAGAGAGATTCGGGAGAAGAGTCGGAGTCGGAAGAACAAGAGTCGAGTCGAGTGGGCAAGAGTCGATTAAGAGGGATACTTCGATCCACAAGATCGATAGTGACAAATACTATCATGAAAAGTTAGTTAACTTCACCCACATTGACAATCCTAATCATAATGTGTCCAACTAAGCATAATCGATCAAAGTCATTAAGCATCGACTATCAAACTAAACACACACACACTATCAAATGAGTTAAAAATGAACAAGTATGACACCAATAAGTATAATACATCAAACTAAGTATAATCGATCAAAAGTCTTATGATTTCTGACCAAAAAATTGGTCGGAACCCATAGAAAATCCCGACCAAAGAAGATGAGGTTCGGCCTTAGGGTTAGCTCTGACCAAATACTAGTTTCCTCAAGGCGGTAGCTGCTACCCCGTCCATATTAATGGTCGTCCCGAGCTGATCAATAAGATCCCTAAATGCTGCCTTGCATGTCCCATGGTCGTCCCGACTATGGAGCTTCCCACTCTGAGCTGATCATGAAGGTTGCTCCCGTGTTGTGCTCTAGCAGCTGTGACCTTGGCCGACCGAAGCTTGGCATGCTCCTCCTTCACCTTCTTCTCTCTCCAACCAAGCTTCAAGCTCCCAATAACATTAAGAACTCCCGCTTGAGAAAAACCCTAACTTCCCTCTCAACTTCCTCTCTCCAACTTCCTCTCTCCAACTTCCTCTCTCACTTGATTTAGAAGATGACCCCCTCTCTAAGACTTGTTGTCCCTTTTTCTTCAACAACTCCAATGGTTAACTTGACGTGTCTTAAATAGAGGTGCCATAATGTTCTTCCTTGTTTAGTCTCTTCTTGGACTTGGACTTAGATTTTGGCTTTCATTTAATACCCATGGGGTGCCTTCATCATTTGTCTTCACATTTAAAATCCCTTGAAAGAGACGAATTGTCCCTCGACCCCTTTCCTCGATAACTTGTTCGTCCGAACTCCGATTCGACTTTTGTTTTCGCCGTCGGGTTCACCATGGACTCCACTTGTCATTCGAACACTGATTTTGACCAAAATACTCCTGGTTCTCTTTCCTTTCGGTCTCTTCCACATGTGATGAAAATGTGATAAAATGTTTCTTTTTCTTCCGACTTACTTTCTAATTTTATATAAGTCACCTAACAAGAAAACACACATAAAAATTATAAATAACACTCGAAACAGACTAATTAGTCTAAGTTAGGCGCTTCAAATGTGATATTTTCATGTCACATCAAATATATTCATACAAAATCAAACATTAGTTATGCGAGCAATACCAATTTATTTTGGAGGCATAACTTACCTTGGCCTTACCATTGAATATATTGCAGTTACATTCATATTAGTTTGCAATATTAACCCTTTTGTCATTATCATCAATGTAATTCTCATATCCTTTTAATATATTTGGTAATCTTATATACAAACATATGCTTCAAATTGAAGTAAGTATGATTTTATCAATATGCTCAAAGTAGCTACTATTTTCAGAAAATACATCGTTTATAACGGTTTTATTTGATCTCACAAACTTCCACAAAGTGCAGATGTTTCAATGAATTTTCTCATTTGAGTGTGCGTGCCTCATTAAAGGTCTCTTTTAAGAAATATGCTTTTCAGGGGATTTTATTTAGGAACATGAATCACATTTGTTTCTCATTTGATAGCCTTTGAGGAGGATTCTTATATAAACTTGTTCTTTCGGTGTCCAAGAGTATAAGTCACTTTGGTCAGCTCGGTCATTTTCCTCGACCTTTATTCGAATATGAGCATATTACGCTTTGAAAAGTTTGATACTTGCAGATAGCAAATTCTCTATATTTTGATTCCAAATGAGAGAAAGATCCTTTTCAAGTCTAAAATAAGGAAGTTCTCCACCTTATATCGTTGGATTTGTCTCATTTGATATTATAAAAATAATCATATGCTTTGTGCACACATACTTCAAGGATGAGATTGAATATTGATTGAACCTTTTGGGGGCGAGTTATGAGAACTCTCTATGTTTCTTCTGGGTTTTTCGGGGGAAGATAATGTCTTGTAGAAGACGGTGGGGGGTCTTTTATACACTTATGAGGCGGTTGTGTTTGCCGTAGAAGGAAGTTTTCCCCTTATATTTATCTCGTATTTAGGATAAATAGAAGTTCCTAAGTTTAAGGATCCTTCGTAGATATCCTGCCGAAGTGATCGATCTTCTTCAGAAGTTTCCCCCTTTTGGACTCGTGAAGTCCAAGCTTGCTTAAAAAGTTAGAGATTTGTAACTGACTGAGATCTTTTAGGGAGATTCCGGAATTGAGTCGGTAAGCTGTTGGCACAATCCTGCCTCCTAGTTTAGGATGTGAGACCGAGGCGTAGCTTACGCGGACCCCCCCCCATTCCTTTAGAGATTCCAGGTCTGATCTGTTCGTGTCGGGGGCGAAACAGAGTTGATGCCTCTTAGCTTGTCCTTAAGCCGAGTTGACCCGTTGGACTTCAAGTCTTATCTTGACTTCCTGACGTCAGTCAACGTCAAGACATTTTATGCATCATCAATAGAGGTTATACATTTTCATCCTTCAGAGATTTAATTTATTATATAATCTCATAAAATTTTTATACTTCAAACTCTTCAGAAATTTTGACATTTGAAGACTTATTTCACACACACCAAACTTCATCTTTGGTAATCTCATGTACAAACATATGCTTCAATTTGATTGTAATCAAAATCAGATGGTTAAATTTCCAATTTAAAAAAATATTCATTGGCCGATCTTGCCTTGACCTCACCATAGAATAGATTGCATTGATATTCATATTAGTTTGTAATACTAACTTTTCATCATTATCATCTACGTAATTCTGATATCCTTTTGTATAGTTATTATGTCTCAACAAAAATAAAATCAATAGTTAAAGATAAATAAGAATAATAAGAAAGTTCAAATATATATACAATGAAAAATGAAAATACCTGTAACTGACCAATTACAATTGAACAAACATACCAAACTTTTGTTTGTTTATATTTTGATCAATGAGGTGGATACTTTTTTTCTTCCCTTTGATCATATAGCAATCCATGTTAGTGTTATAAGATGATGCGGATCAGCCTTCTGGGCTGCTAGTGATAATTTCCATTTTGACAATTCTGGGTCTGACTATTTTAAAAGACCTTACTTTTGTTTTGTTGGTTATATCTTTAGACATTACAACTTTAGGTGTAATATGAAATATATCAATGAACCAATTTTATTTGGTAGGAATATGACACGTAAGAAAATATCATCTTATCACTTAAATAGATATTCCAGATTCCCACTTAATATATGATGGGTTTGCAATATAAGTGCGACCGAGATTGTGATATCTTATTATCCTCATCTCTTTTACAAAAATTGTTTGCATTCCAAGATTAAGAGTTTGGTCAAATTTAATCAAATTATATGTTGGTATAGTAAAATGAGATTCTCAATTTTGTCACTCTATTTCCAATATGAAATTGGCGAAGGTTTTTTCTTACCACATTTTAATTATAATCCTTCAATAATCAATGAAAAATAATTTCAATACTGAAAAATCAGTATTTATCATTCTCCAGGAATGCGTAGATAAATTTATTTTCCTAAGGGTTTACCCTTTTTGGTAACAATTAACCAACTCGTAGAGGATATATCTTTTCATCCTTGGAGATTATTTACTCTAGTAATTATTTTAGAATTGTCTAGATTTTGAAAAAGTATATACACCAAACTTCGGGTTTGGTAACCTCATATACAAATAGATGCTTCAATTTGACTTAACCAAATTTTGATGGTTAAATTTCTTCTTCAGGATAATCTTCATTAACAGATCAAAATATGCACTTATCTCATACAAAATTAAACATTAGTTATGAGAGTAATACCAATTTATTTTTTAGACAATCTCACCTTGACCTTACCATATGATGGGCCTAAAAGGTTACCCTAAAAGGTCTATACCCGCAAGTACACGGGTGTCAAGTAGTAAAAACATGGTAAGACCGGGGTCGATCCGCAAAGACAAAGTCAATCTATTCTAAATCCTATAACTAAGTAAAATAATAAAGGATTTTTGATTTTGAAGTTGGTGAAATAAAAATAACAAATTATCAAAAGAAAATTGATACGAGAAAAGGTCTAAAGTTTTAGAATCCACCACATAAATTACTTTTAAGCACACGTAATTAACTAACTAAATCTCTCTTTTATTAACTCAGAATTCAAGATAATAAACTACCCGAATTCCGGAAGATTGTTCTATTAAGCACGCTTTCAGACATAAAATCATAACCACTTTCTCTTTAGAAACTAAGATTTCTTAACTATTGCTTATCAATCAATAAACATATATCATCAAAAAGATTTCACTCAAACATGATATATCAAACTAAAAGCATAAACAATGAAAATAAATCAAATAGAACTATAGATGAAAAATAATTAAATATTCGTTGAGTTGCGAGTACAAAACTTCAATCGACTAAGAAACAAGTGCCAAGAGATCTAATGTTGGTTTCATCCTCTGCTCTAGATGGTGATTAGAAATCCATAGAGAAAATAATCATTGTAAAAGAAGTGTAACTAAAGAGAGAAAATGAAGAGAAGATATCACAAAAACTCTTGGTTGATTTGGTGTTCAATGACTCCCGAACGATCCCCCTTTTGATCCTAATCGCGGTTTAACTTTCTCTAGATTTCCACCAGTGGGCTGCCTCTGTTCTTTCACTAGTTATGTCCGGCTACCTCCTCTTGTTGATGTATTAGGATTCCTCTTTTATAACCCTTAATTCCCTCCTCTCGATCTCGGCCAAATCCTCTACTGCTTTGCTGTTGATGGAATCAAAATCAGTGAACTTAGGAAACCTAATTTGCATTCCATTTGGAAGTCCCCCACGTGAACCGCAACTTGGTTAATTTGGTGCCACCCAGCATGGTATTAAATTTGTAACGAATGAAAGTAATAGGTGGAGAGGTGGTGATTATAAGGAAGTAAATATTTGATGGAGTGATTATTCCATTTAATGAGCTGGTCCCACTAAATACATTTCAGTCCTCCTTCACGTGCCCATCAATGGCACTTCCGATTCCAATCCAACAACTCTTAATAATGTAAGCTCAAGTCCCTTTAAAGATATCAAATTGTCGAATATGCCCCACATTAACTATTCTTCGGTTATTCCTGAAAACCACGTCAACTCAACCAATTTTATCAAATTTAATGACTAACAAACTTCATTTTGACGACAAATATTTGAGTTTTATCGAACTCATCAAACATCCCCAAACTTAGATTTTACTAGTCCCCGAGCAAAACTGAAAAATAAAACTAAACCTAACTCACCACTTTCGTAGGGAATCACGATTGCACTTAGCACGTGCAACAAGCCGTTAAACCTCTAGGTTACCCTAGAGGGAGAGTTTTGTCTCGTGAGGATTTCCAGTGAATATACCCACAAAATTCAAAAATCTCAAAAATCCAGAAGGGTCTAAATATGACATGGACTAAAAATGTTTATCCGAGATAAGTTTTTGAAAGCTAATAGAAATGAAATCCAAGTAAACCAGACCATACAAACGATAACAATCCCTTCACTAATAAACTAGACCCGAAGTGCACGTGACCAACCAATATGAGTATCATCTTGGTTCCGAACAGACAAGACCTCGATTACCGTTTCAATACATTTCGCCTCGACTGTTGCCTCACGGTCATACACTCAAAAATTCAAGTCACTCATAAATGGTTCACTAAATGTGCGAGTATGAGCATGAAAGAAAACTCAACCCATTACAAAAGACGGACTAAAATTTTGTCGTGAACGGCTGATCTCATAGAAAGGAAACAACCACTAATAAGAAATGGGGAAGTTAACCAACTCTTCTCACCTGATCTACTATCTAAATCGTGTTTCCTAGAGGTCAATAGGCTCTAATGATGAACATTTAAAACAACTAAGCAAACCCTTATTCTCTCGTTTTCTTCTGTTTTTTTTTTTCTATACCCTTTTCTTGTTCATAGGACTCGTATTACAAAAATCGCTTTCTTGGTACTACTCTTTCCTTGGGTAAATTCTCTATACTTTGCTTCATGCCTTATCCTCAGGGTTCTGAATGGTAAATGGATTTCTATCTTCCTCTAGTTGACACTGCTTTCAAGTTTCTCAAACTACAAGAGCAAGGTTTACATTTTTGAGGACATCCCTAGTGGTCGTAAATTTTGAACCCAGGAGATCAAATGAGTTCTTCAATATTGCGAGGTTGAGTAACTTTTCATGCTACTCGGAGTTAACGCGGAAGAGATCACTCAAAACAAAAAGAAAGGCTCAGAATCTCACATAGGTTAAGTCTCCACTAATGATTAATCTAGTTCTCTCAGAAAAGCCCACTCTTCACCTATTTAACACTCACATGGCTAGTGCACAGACAACTTCAAGACTCGAAATTCATGAAATAACCTTTAGCAAACGGATACCTCGATCAACTAGACTCTATAATTATTAACAAGCAAAAACAACTAGACTCACATTTTCAATAGGTTCGTTAAATTGCAACTAAGATTACTATTTGATAGACGAATCTCGTTTATTATTGAGAAACAAAACAATAGCTTCGTTAAGTCACATAAAATCACACTTTTGGAATTATATCATTGTATTCAAATTCAATCTTCACTCACCACACATTTTCTCAAGGGAAGAGATCCTCAATGCAATTTCAATCGAAAATAAGTTACCAATATATTTTACTCGTACACAATTTGGTTTGTCAGGATCTTACAATTCTACGTGGTTGTATCCAAGCAATTCGAAATCAAGAGAACTATTTGTCTGATAAATGTTACAATAGTTATACAATAAAATTATTTTTATGTGGGTATAGTTTTTCAAATTCATTTTGTTTATTGTGTTTTGAAATTTTGAAACTTTTCAAAGAGAAGTACAATCACAATTTGTGGGTGGGGGTGGAGCTGAATTGTAAGACGACCTCTGTTAGCTGGGAGAACTTATGTCATCCAAATAACGAAGGGGGACTGGGTATCCGTAATATTGAAACTTTATTTGCGCATTGAACCTACGACATATTTGGTATTTGATTTGCGTTTCAAACTTTTTGTGAGCTTAATGGATTAGATCCAACTTTATAAAACACAAATATTTCTGGACCATGGCAGTTCCTAGAGATTGTTCATGGTGTTGGAGGCATATCCTTGAGAGTTGAACCTAGGCAAAGCCACTTGTTATCATGCTGATGGGTGATGGACGAACCACGAAATTCTGGACAGACTTGTGGCATCCACAAGCCATTCTTCATACTGGTTGGATATAAGATTTTATCAGGTTCCTTACTTACACTCGAAGACATTGGTATCAACTTTCCTGAGCCATGATGGGTGGCGATTCCTGCCTCAGGCGAAAGCACTGTTAGGTGATATTGCAACCGAAGCTCGAATGGTAGAGGTGGACCAATCGGTTGCTGATGAGGCAGTTTGGACTCCTAGTCTCACGGGAGGATTTACGCTTAAAGACATGTATGATGCACCTAAGGAAAAATCAACCTAAACCTATGTGGGCTAGTCTGGTTTGGTTTTCAAGATGTGTCCAGAGGCACTGTTTCATCACGTGGCTAGCGCTCTGTAGACGACTAAAAACGAAATTTCGCTTACTCAGTCGGGGGTTTGAAGTGGATCCCAAATGTGTGTTCTGTGGAGAGGATGATGAAGCAAATTATCACCTTCTTTTTGGCTGCCCGAATACCAAAATCATTTAGGCAGAGTTATTATACATTGCGGGATTTCGAAAAGGAAGTCTCACTTTGTGGGAGCAAGAAGTGGGGTGGTGTGTGCAACACTTTGGAGGCACCTCCATCGGGGCCCTAATAGGGTGTCTAATGTATAATTCATATGTCTATTTTGTGTGGCAAGAACGAAACAATTAATTGCATCTTCCGAAATACGTCACGCCCGCCCACAGTGATTATTCAAACTATACGGGAAATGGTGTATCTTAAAGTGAGCTCAAGAAACCAACCAATTGAGGACACAACAGAGAATAGGTAAGTATTGGGTTGGTGGAACTTGAATCTCATTCTAAGCAAACCGACCTATATCTCTTGTCGATTGAAGAGGTCGGATGAAGGGAGGGTCATGCTCAATAACGATGGAGCCTTTAGCACGGATAATGTGGGTTTTGGTGCTATCATTAGAAATCAGAGAGGATACTTGATGTTCGTAATTTGCTTGAAGAATTGACTCATGTAGTTAACATGGACTCTGAAGGGACAATTATGGTTAAGAAAGGGTGGGACTAATGTAATAGCCACTGAGCCAATTCGTTACTATATTTTTGATGTCTTGCTAGTTTCTTTGACGCGTTTATAATTGGGTTTGCCTTTACTCCGTTTATCTTATTTAAAAAAAAACTACAACCACAATTTGAAAAAGAAATGTATAATGAATGTTTTAAGTTTGTTGTATTACATCAAAATTTTGAAATCTATTGTAATTGTTAATGGGGCAATGCAATTTTCACCCAAGATTTGGTCAACACAGGTTGACCAAGTATGGTTAGAGGCAATGCCCAAATTCTAGGGTGTTTATCACTCACTTCCATTTTTCTCTACTGCCTGCCAAAAGTTGTCAACCGACAATATCCAATCGACGACCTTAAATTTTTGTTTCTCTTCTTCTTCCTCCTTTTATCCTTCTCTTCTCTCTTTCTAAAATCCCCTCCGCCGATAGGAACCCCAATGAAGTAAAACACAACAAGGGTTTCTAGATCGGGAACCCTTCTTCACAGAGGTATGACCCTTCGCGAGGTTTCAATCGGCGAAGGGGAACTTAGAGAGAGAGAAAAAGAAAAAACGAGAGAAGAAGGAAAGAAGATGAAGGAAGAAGATGAAGGAAGAAGAAGAAGGGAGAAGGAGGACATAAAAGAGAAGAAAATCATTGAAGTTGCCTTCCAGAGTCGGCCGACGACGACCTGACGACAGTGGACACTGTTAAGTCAAACAGTAACTGAGGCAATGCCTTTTAAAACACATTGTTTTTTCAAACACATTGTCTTAATAACCAAAATAGAGATTGCCTTTAACAACTTTGGACATTAATGGTCTATAAAATCTCTCATGTTAATGATTAGGATTAGGTTGAAGTTTTACATTTATTGAGATTCTAAGAATCGATCTGATGGGAGGATAGCTATTGTGCCACATGATCTATGTCGTATCTGTATAGGAAAGTTTTACAGGCGCCTCCAATAAGTGTTAAGCCCATTGATGCGTCACTCGACTTCGAAGTCTCTGGACTGTCACTCCAGAGAACTAGTTCCAAACAGAGAATATTGATTAGAATCTCTTTTTCCATTTTTCTCTCAACAACGAAATAAAAATATATTAGTCAGAGACAAATCAGTGGAAACCCCCTTTTTTTCATTTTTCTCCCTCCTTATTTTCTCTCTCATCAAACGCGAACCAAACTGAAGAAGAAAAATCGGTCTTCTATACGGATCCGAGAAAAAACAAAACCAGAAAAAAACAGAAACCCTAACCCTAGCAAAAAAAAAATATCATCTTCTCTTCATCGCGAAGCACAAATCTTTTTTCTATCTCTCTTGCCTTTCTCCATCGAAGATCGAGAAGTACAGAACTAGGGTTAGGGTTTCCTCTTGGGATGATGGACAGTAGGAAGAGGCAATGACTAGTACCAGCAACAATAGATGTCATCCGCGGAGATGATGGGTAGGGGTTCTGAAGAAGGTTGCGTAACCGAGGAAGAACTTTGCCCAATTTCTTCCGAGGTTCCCAGGAAGCATTCCTCAGAGGCTCTTCCTCCTCCTCCTATTACTGTTGAAGAGGTTAAATTTAATTTCTATGACCAGGCTCTGAAAGCTTTGTCTGAGCGTTCCCCTTTTCAAGATGAAACTGAAATTTCTAGGGTTATTAATCTTCCCCATGGTTTATCTGATTTTTTGTCTAAGTGTTCTTATAGTCGTAAGAGACATAAGAAATCTGGAAATAAGTCATCAGGAAATGCTTCTGTTACTCAATCTCATGGTTCTAATAACATTTGGTCTAGAACTGAAGATTACTTTAGGCTAGTAAAATTACCTGATATTGATAATTTAGTCAATCAGTCTTCTTTTACTTGTTCTACTTCTCAGTCTTATTTTTCAATTCCGATTCTACCGAGTTCTGCAGCAGAAATTTTGGATACTGTTGCTCCTGTTAGTAGTGACAATGCTGTAGTTGAAGTTGGTAAAGATTTTTCTGTAATTCCAAAGGATTTGGAAATGAAGGAGGATGGAGAAAACAAATTAATGGAAATTGATAACAGGGGAGCTGTAATTTTGTCCGAAAAGGAAAAGGAAAATGAATTAGAACAGAGTCAACCGACACTGCCACCTCCTTCTTCTGTGTTGCCAAAGATTGGATTAGAATGGTTATTAGGGGCTAGAAATAAGATATTACTCACTTCGGAGCGCCCTTCGAAAAGGCGAAAGCTTTTGGGAAGTGCCGCTGGGTTAGAAAAACTTATAGTTGTATGCCCTACAGAAGGAGAGAATTCAGTCATTTGCCATTTTTGTTGCACGGGAGACTCTGGCGAGCCGCTGAATAAGTTTTTAGTCTGTGATTCTTGTAAGGTTCGGGTGCATCAGAAGTGTTACGGTGTTCAAGATGTTTTAATTGGATCATGGTTGTGTTCGTGGTGTAAGTTGAAGGGTGGTTCTGAAATTGATGCTGATGGTAGTGAATTGTTGTCCAGACCTTGTTTGCTATGCCCTAAACCAGGTGGAGCTCTTAAACCAGTGAAAAAGGAAGGTGCTGAAACTGAAAATGAAGGGCTTGGGCAATTTGCTCATTTGTTTTGTAGCCAGTGGATGCCAGAGGTTTATGTCGAGGACATAGTTAAAATGGAGCCAATTATGAATATTGAAGGAATAAAGGACACGCGAAGTAAGTTAGTTTGTCAAGTTTGCAAGGTGAAGTTTGGTGCTTGTGTTCGATGCAGTCATGGTATGTTTTTATGCTTCTTTCCCTTTGAAGACATTTATTTGTGATCTGTTTTCCCTCAGACTGTTTTTATAGCATGTCGGTTAAATCTATCTTTCACTTCAGGAGAATTTTATTCATTGATCACCTCTAATTATGCCACATTGGCAACATTGCTACAGCTGTGTACTTATTCCCTCTTTAAGTTATTGAGAAGCCAAATAGTTTTCGTGTTCTTTAATGCGTTGAAGGAATGCTCCGACAAAAACACATATTTTCTGTTCAGTTGAGCTGTTAATAGGATTTATGCTTTAGGTATTGTTATTCGATAACCAATCAAAAAGGAAAAAGAAGAAAATTAACGGGAATTAATCCTACGCAAGAATCTGCTTGATAAGAGGAAAACAATAGTTTGAAATTCTAAACTTAGACATAAATAGAACCAAGCAACACAATAATTAAAGAGTCCACTGGCAATACGGCATTCACACGATATCAACTAAAAACCTACTTTATTAATACAACAAATGACATCATCTTTGCTTGAAGCAGGGCAATCTTAATATATGATTATCCTATAAGCTCAATTAATTACATTCTTGTTTATCATAACATGCGAATATAGTGCTTCTTCTCACTAGGTGGGTTTCAATTTTCTAAGGGCCAGTTTTGGTAAACATCTTGGAGCCATTTGAAAGGGAAGTTTCTCGTGCAATATTTTGGTTAGTTGTAGAAGTTATTCCAAATATTATGCAAATGATAGAAATCTCATCTCGTTGTGTGGATTATCTAGTTGAGATGAAGACCAACAACATATTGCTTACTAAAATATTTTTTTTTTCACAAAAATGTATACAATGAGAAGCAGAAAGTGGAATCTACTTGGTTTAGTCCTAAAAATATATTTAGCTCTTTTCGTGCAAAATATGTTACAATGCAGTGTCAAGTGTTTTCCCGTTACAGTGCTTCTTACCTCATTTATTATTTTTCCACACTTAAGTTTAACAGTTCTCCTGTATTCTATATTCTGTTAACGAGATTCTCAACGGCTTAATATATTCTAATGAAGTGGCTTGATACAGTGGTAGATGTATTATTATTATTACTGTTATCACTATTACTATAATTAGTATTCTATTTTGCCGCCTGCGGAGCTAATATAATTGGAGATAGATATTATGTACATAGATGTTAAATGATTTTTTCGTGGTTCTATTTCGCTATTCCTTCTACATCAATGTGATAGAGGGGTGAAAATACATGGGGGTCTACATTGTTAAACTCGGACTCGGTCAAGGGTTGAGCCGAGTTACTTGGCTTAGTCAGGGCGAGTTAGGGTTACATGCCATTAAAATTCAAATTTTGACCATATAATGGCACACTAGTTCTTAAGCAATTTTTGTGCATATGCTTCAAGCTAAGTTAGGCTGAGTTTTGTATAACTATATACATGTTATTCTCTTATATACATGTCACATGATTCTCAAAATTCCCTATCAATTTCATAGAAAATAATGAAAAACTCGGAAAGAAAGGAAGACAGGAGAATAAAAGGAAAGAATGAAATAATAAAATTAGATAGCAAACAAGGGAAGAAGGAAAAACATAGAGAGAAGGAAATAAAAAAGAAAGGAAAGAACATCAAACATGAAAGAAGAAAAGAAAGTCGTCTGAATGGAAAGAAATAAAGAAAAAAACGAAGTACAGAAAGAAAAAGAAATGGGAAATAGACGGTGAAAAACGAAATGAAAAGGAGGACAGAGAAAAATAGAAAGTAGAATTTGGGATGGAAAACCAGGAAAAAAGGGAAGAAGTCGAGAGGAAAACATAGAAAATAACTTGAAAAGAAGAATAAGAACAACAAGAAAATAAGAGACAATGAAGTTTCACCCCAACTCGGTGGCTCGACGAGTGAAGATGACCCGGGACTCAGCTGAGTCTCGGCTAAGTCAGCCCAGTTACGTGGCCAAACCCTAGACTCGGAGATTCCGCCAAGATCGACTTGGGCTATCCCGAGTCTGAGCTGAGTCCCGAGTTACTTGGCCGCGTCAGACTGCTTAGCTGGTGGCTAAGCTTCTCTGCTTTTTTTGTGACTCATTGTGAAGCTTGCTTTTGATATTTGTAAGTATTTTAATGTCCCG
>BEHA01001245.1:362214-396567 GCA_002897215.1 Eschscholzia californica subsp. californica | reverse complement strand
AAATTGCCCAAGCCCTTCATTTTCAGTTTCAGCACCTTCCTTTTTCACTGGTTTAAGAGCTCCACCTGGTTTAGGGCATAGCAAACAAGGTCTGGACAACAATTCACTACCATCAGCATCAATTTCAGAATCACCCTTCAACTTACACCACGCACACAACCATGATCCAATTAAAACATCTTGAACACCGTAACACTTCTGATGCACCCGAACCTTACAAGAATCACAGACTAAAAACTTATTCAGCGGCTCGCCGGAGTCTCCCGTGCAACAAAAATGGCAAATGACTGAATTCTCTCCTTCTGTAGGGCATACAACTATAAGTTTTTCTAACCCAGCGGCACTTCCCAAAAGCTTTCTCCTTTTCGAAGGGCGCTCCGAAGTGAGTAATATCTTATTTCTAGCCCCTAATAACCATTCTAATCCAATCTTTGGCAACACAGAAGAAGGAGGTGGCAGTATCGGTTGACTATGTTCTAATTCATTTTCCTTTTCCTTTTCGGACAAAATTACAGCTCCCCTGTTATCAATTTCCATTAATTTGTTTTCTCCATCCTCCTTCATTTCCAAATCCTTTGGAATTACAGAAAAATCTTGACCAACTTCAACTACAGCATTGTCACTACTAACAGGAGCAACAGTATCGAAAATTTCTGCTGCAGAACTAGGTAGAATCGGAATTGAAAAATAAGACTGAGAAGTAGAACAAGTAAAAGAAGACTGATTGACTAAATTATCAATATCAGGTAATTTTACTAGCCTAAAGTAATCTTCAGTTCTAGACCAAATGTTATTAGAACCATGAGGTTGAGTAACAGAAGCATTTCCTGATGACTTATTTCCAGATTTCTTATGTCTCTTACGACTATAAGAACACTTAGACAAAAAATCAGATAAACCATGGGGAAGATTAATAACCCTAGAAATTTCAGTTTCATCTTGAAAAGGGGAACGCTCAGACAGAGCTTTCAGAGCCTGGTCATAGAAATTAAATTTAACCTCTTCAACAGTAATAGGAGGAGGAAGAGCCTCTGAGGAATGCTTCCTGGGAACCTCGGAAGAAATTGGGCAAAGTTCTTCCTCGGTTACGCAACCTTCTTCAGAACCCCTACCCATCATCTCCGCCGATGACATCTATTGTTGCTGGTACTAGTCATTGCCTCTTCCTACTGTCCATCATCCCAAGAGGAAACCCTAACCCTAGTTCTGTATTTCTCGATCTTCGATGGAGAAAAGCAAGAGAGATAGAAAAAGATTTGTGCTTCGCGATGAAGAGAAGATGATATTTTTTTTTTGCTAGGGTTAGGGTTTCTGTTTTTTTCTGGTTTTGTTTTTTCTCGGATCCGTAGAAGACCGATTTTTCTTCTTCAGTTTGGTTCGCGTTTGATGAGAGAGAAAATAAGGAGGGAGAAAAATGAAAAAAAGGGGGTTTCCACTGATTTGTCTCTGACTAATATATTTTTATTTCGTTGGCGAGAGAAAAATGGAAAAAGAGATTCTAATCAATATTCTTTGTTTGGAACTAGTTCTCTGGAGTGACAGTCCAGACTCGAGACTTCGAAGTCGAGTGACTCATCAATGGGCTTAACACTTATTGGAGGCGCCTATAAAACTTTCCTATACAGATACGACATAGATCATGTGGCACAATAGCTATCCTCCCATGAGATTGATTCTTAGAATCTCAATAAATGTAAAAGGTCGCGGCTTTGGGGAATAAAGAAAAATCTCCGGGACATAAACATTTTGGTCAATAAAATTTGACCAAGACGGCATATATACTTGGGTCCAAAAATTGGCTTTTTTTATTTTTGCCCCCTCTTTTTTATCTCCCTCCAGCTTCCTCTGTCTCTCTTGCTCATCCTCTCTCTATATCTCTGCTGATGATTCTCTCTATCTCTATCTCTTTCTGACTCATTGTTTCTCTCTCTACCAGTCTCTCTCACTGGTTCTTTCTCACTATTCCTTTATCCCGAATTCAAAACCTTAATGGAAGGAACACTTCATGAACCCAAAGAGAAGAATAAGGTGTACATAAACCAGAGAGAGGAAGTGAAGTAAAACAAAGAGGGGAAGTGATGGATGTATTAGAAAAAAAGAAATTTGAAATTGGGGATGAGAATGAAACTTGTTGAGTCTCCTTGAGAGGGATTCTCAGAGCTTTTTTAAATTTGCAGATAGCTCGGACTATGTTCTAATGGCTATAGGAACAGTTGGAGCTATTGTTCATGGTTGTTCTTTTGGTTCAAATACTAACAACATAGAAAAGATGATGCAGGAAATTTTGAAAGTAGTTTCACAGAAGAAGATCAAATTTTGTGAATAAGTTATCCATTTTTTTGATTGATTTTGTTCATTACAATGGATACAATTTTGTTTTCTTTGATTTTTTTGTGCATTTTACAGTACTTTGTTGTGGTCGGTGTATCAATTTTAGCCACCTTCATGGTTGGTGCTGCAACTTGAGCCTTCTTGAGCAGTTTGTATTGTGTGAGATTCAATCTCATTTTCTATTCTTTGTTTTGTAATCTCTCTAACCCTTCATCTCTCTTCTTTCTCTCTCTAAAATGCAAGACTTGGAGACATTTCATGTTGGATGTGGCCGGTAGAAAAATTAAGAAAGATTGAAGATTTGAGGGTGAAATTTAAGGAAGTCAATTTTTGGACCCAAACTTAATATGTTTTCTAAGTCAAATTTTGTTGACTAAAATATTTATTCCCCGGAGATTTTTCTGTATTCCCCAAAGCCGCGGCCATGTAAAACTTCTAACCTAATCCTAATTATTAACGTGAGAAATTTTATAGACAATGTCCAAAATTGTTAAAGGCAATCTCTATTTTAGTTAAAGCAATGTATTTTAAGAGGTACTGCCTCAACTACTGTTTGACTTAACAGTGTCCACCGTCGTCAGGTCGTCGTCGACCGGCTCTAGAAGGCAACTTCAATGATTTTTTTATCTTTTATGTCCTCCTTCTCCCTTCTTCTTCTCCCTTCTTCTTCTCCCTTCTTCCTTCTTCTTCTTCCTTCATTTTCCTTCCTTCTTCTCTCGTTTTTTCTTTTTTTTCTCTCTCTAAGTTCCCCTTCGCCTATTGAAACCTCGCGAAGGGTAATATCTCTGTGAAGAAGGGTTTCCGATCTGAAAACCCTTGATGTGTGGCTCTTCGTTGGGGTTCCTATCGGCGGAGGGGATTTTAGAGAGAAGAGAAGGAGAAAAAGGAGGAAGAAGAAGAAAAACAAAAATTTAAGGTCGTCGATCGGATAGTGTCGGTTGACAACTTTTGGCAGTCAGGAGAGAAAAAAGGAAGTGAGTGATAAACACCCAAGAATTTGGACATTGCTTCTAACCATACTTGGTCAACTTGTGTTGACCAAATCTTGAGTGAAAATTGCATTGCCCCATTAACAATTACAATAGATTTCAAAATTTTGTTGCAATACAACAAACTTAAAACATTCATTATACATTTCTTTTTCAAATTGTGGTTGTAGTTTTTTTTTAAATAAGATAAGCGGAGTAAAGGCCCGACCCAATTATAAACGCGTCAAAGAAACTAGAAAGACATCAAAAATATAGTAACGAATTGGCTCAGTGGCTATTACATTAGTCCCACCCTTTCTTAACCCTAACTGTCCCTTTAGAGTCCATGTTAACTATTTTTTTTTTGTTGAAGGGAATACCTTAATATAAAGAGAGTTTTACAACAAACTACGAAGAAAATTAAAATTATAGTATGTAAAGTAGTAAAACAAAATAACAGAATTAAAGAAGTGCACAAAATATCTTCGATTTGTCTAACTGTCTTCATTCTGTAGCTTGCTAAGCTGGCAACTCTTCTTTAGTATGATATGATATTTGTTTTTAAGCTTCCGTTTGAATGATTTAAAGATGAAACTTTTTCCTAGCTTCCTGTAACACTTGAGATGGATTAAGCATACATCTAAAATTTCTTGAAGAAATAGAGATGTTTGCAAGATGGAATCAAACAATGATTCCTGGGTATCCCGCCAGTATTCTCCATATAAAGAGACCATATCTATTCGAATTTTACAAAGTATAAACCTGTCAGATACTTGGAAATTGGGATCGCCGTCATAGCCCGAGTATAAATACCCCGCTACTTCGACAAATGCACGCAATAAAATTGCGAATAAGGGTGGAAGTGAACATGTTACGGAGCTTGGTTTAAGAGTTAAATCTATATGAAAATCAACGACATAAGTTATTAACAAAAAGTGAGCTGGAAGATAAGCGATATAAGCTGCATGACTTAAATGGATAATTATATTCAAAATATGGTGTCGTCCGGGGTCGAAAGGAAAGTTGAGATGTATTCTATTTGTCATTCGGCTGATCCAGAAGCCAAAGTGGCCAGCAACTGTTCGATTAGTGATTCTAGAGTGATTACTGTTAATGATTGATGAAACTAACTTGGAAACTCGATCAAATCGATCGCAAGTAGATTGACTATATGCTAACATATTGTAACGAAGGTTAGTATTGTGAACTAAGTATGCATAAAAGTACAGCATGACCGGACGACCGACTGAATTGAAATCAGGTAAAAGACAGGTGATGAAAGACCAAATTATCAGATTCATCAGTTGAATCTAAAGTGAAGCTCAAATGAAAGAAAATTTCACCTATCAGAAAATTTCTAGGGTTCTAACTGCCCAGATCTATAAATTAATCTCAATAATAGATAGGGAGTGAAAACAAACCATATACTAAGAGTGAAATGAAGTCTAAGTCAGAGACTAAAAAGAAACTTAAAATTAGCTGTATAAACCGAGCAAATCAAAGGGTTAGATACTGCCCTGAATAAGTGAAGCTTCTTCTAATGATAGCACCAAAACCCTCATTGTCCATGTTAAAGGCTCCATCGGTATTGAGCATGACCCTCCCTTCATCCGACCTCTTCCATCGACAAGAGATATCGGTAAGTTTGCTTAGAATGAGATTCAAGTTCACCAACCCAACACTTGCCTATTCTCTGTTGTGTCCTCGATGCGCTGGTTTCTTGAGCTCATTTTAAGATACACCACTTCCCGTATAGTTTGAATAATCACCGTGGGTGGGCGAGACGTATTTTGGAGGCCCCGATGGAGGTGCCTCCAAAGTGTTTCACACACCACCCCCACTAATGCTCCCACAAAGTGATACTTCCTCTTCGAAATCCCGCAATGTATAATAACTCAGCCCAAATGATTTTGGTATTCGGGCAGCCAAAAATAAGGTGATAACTTTTTTCATCATCCTCTCCACATAACACACATTTGGGATCCATTTCAAACCCTCGACTGAGTAAGCGAAATTTCGTTTTGAGTCGTCTACAGAGCGCTAGCCACGTGATGAAACAGTGCCTCGAGACACATCTTGAAAACCAAACCAGACTAGCCCACATAGGTTTAGGTCGATTTGCCCTTAGTGCATCATATATGTCTTTAAGCGTACGTAAATCCTCTTGTGAGACTAGGAGTCCAAACTACCTCATCAGCAACCGATTGGTCCACCTTTACCATTCGAGCTTCGGTTGCGATATCACCTAAAAGTGCTTTCGCCTGAGGCAGGAATCGCCACCCATCATGGCTCAGGAAAGTTGAGACCAAAGTCTTCGAGTGTAAGTAAGGAACCTGATAAAATCTTATATCCAACCAGTATGAAGAATGGTTTGTGGATGCCACAAGTCTGTCCAGAATTTCGTGGTTCATCCATCACCCATCAGCGTGATAACAAGTGGCTTTGTCTGTGTTCAACTCTCAAGGATACGCCTCCAACACCATGAACAATCTCTGGGAACTGCCATGGTCCAGAAATATATGTGTTTTATAAGGTTGGATCTAACCCATTGAGCTCACAAAAAGTTTGAACCACAAATCAAATACCAAATATGTTGTAGGTTCAATGCCGCAAATAAAGTTTTAATATTACGGATACCCAGTCCCCCTTCGTTATTTGGATGGCATAAGTTCTCCCAGCTAACAGAGGTTGTCTTACAATTCAGCTCCGCCCTTACTCACAAATTGTGGTTGTGCTTCTCTCAGAAAAGTTTCAAAATTTCAAAACACAATAAACAAAATGAATTTGAAAAACTATACCCACATAAAAATAATTTTGTTGTATAACTATTGTAACATTTATCAGACAAATAGTTCTCTTGATTTCGAATTGCTTGGATACAACCACGTAGAATTGTAAGATCCTCACAAACCAAATTGTGTACAAGTAAAATATATTGGTAACTTATTTTCAACGAAAGGCAAAATTTCAAAACACAATAAACAAAATGAATTTGAAAAACTATACCCACATAAAAATAATTTTGTTGTATAACTATTGTAACATTTATCAGACAAATAGTTCTCTTGATTTCGAATTGCTTGGATACAACCACGTAGAATTGTAAGATCCTCACAAACCAAATTGTGCACGAGTAAAATATATTGGTAACTTATTTTCAATTGAAATTGCATTAAGGATCTCCTCCCTTGAGAAAATGTGTGGTGAGTGAAGATTGAATTTGAATCTATTATATAAAACGCAATGTTTTTTGCTGACTGGGACAAGTCGAAAGACAAATCCGGTCGTTCGTTGCGTTTTCGATAGCATCTTGGTGGTTGGATCTATTACCCACCTAAGAAAATGAAAATTCGTTCACCCATTCAATGGAACAATGTAACAAACCCCAATTTCAGATCCATCCAATAGTCTCATCTACTTGAGAAGAATACGTTTTTATTCCTCTTTATTTATTCTTCTTTTCGTTGCGTTTTCGATAGCATCTTGGTGGTTGGATCTATTACCCACCTAAGAAAATGAAAATTCGTTCACCCATTCAATGAAACAATGTAACAAACCCCAATTTCAGATCCATCCAATAGTCTCATCTACTTTTTTTTTTTTTTTTTTTTGAAGGAATAGTCTCATCTACTTGAGAAGAATACGTTTTTATTCCTCTTTATTTATTCTTCTTTAAAAAATTTATTCATCTTTATGGATTTTTTTTTTTTTAAATTTATTATTCTTCAAGAGATTTCATTATGCTAATCAGTTTTGAAATTCAATTCTGGAGTTACATTTTTCTTATTTATGCTTTTTAATTTGTCATTTCATTTATTCTCTATACTCTCTTCTATTATCTTCTTTACCATTTCATTTCAAGATTAACCCAAAAAAAGAGGACTCCATTTCTGAGTGGCTAAAGTAAGGGAAATCAATCGAGAGACCGCCTATGAATGTAAGTGCTCATGAAACTTCTGAAAAATAGTAATAAAGAAATTTTGAAGTGTTTTTCTTTCTATGTGTTATTCTTATGAAATATCCTAACATTTTTCTTATTTATTCTTTTTAATTTGTCATTTCATTTATTCTCTATACTCTTTTCCATTATCTTCTTTACCATTTCATTTCAAGATTAACCCAAAAAAAGAGGGACTCCATTTCTGAGTGGCTAAAGTAAGGGAAATCAATCGAGAGACCGCTTATGAATGTAAGTGCTCATGAAACTTCTGAAAAATAGTAATAAAGAAATTTTGAAGTGTTTTTCTTTCTATGTGTTATTCTTATGAAATATCCTATATTACTCATGATGTGTTCTTCCATTACTCTATTTCCTATTGAATGTAATTTTGATTCTTAACCGAAACGTACCACAACATGTTTTATTTAATTTTGTTTGTTGAAAATTGTTGTTTTTGCAGGTTCATTCTTATGAAATATCCTCTAATTCATGGCACACTATGAGCATATTTTACTTAATTTTGATGTGTCTTCATGAGATTCCATACGAATATTGTTAAAATATCGAATCTAAAAAAACTTAATGTGTTGTGAATGATTGCCCCATGTTCTAGGTCCAATTGGTTGTCATGTCCATTCATGAGGAATATTTTATGTCCATCAAATGTATACAGCTCAAGAACCATCTCATTTTGAGGAACTATGACAAAATATCTTCTTTATTTTCACATTTCATGGACATTCCCAAACAAAATATCTTTAGCCAAATATTTACTTTATTGTTGCTTTTCTTTTGATGTTTTCAGGGAGAAAATATTCAAAGTTTGAACAAGAACATTTCACGATTAACCCAAAAAACAGCGATTTAACAAATTTTTATGAATGTAAGTGTTCATGAAATGTCTATTTGGAATTCTTCTGAAAAATGGTAATAAAGAAATTTTATAATGTTTTTCTTTTCATGTGTTATTCTTATGAAATATCCTCTAATTCATGATGTGTTCTTCCATTACTCTATTTTCTATTGAATGTAATTTTGATTCTTCACTGAAACGTACCATAAAATATTTTACTTAATTTTGTTTGTTGAAAATTGTTGTTTTTGCAACTTCATTCTTATAAAATATATATCCTCAAATTCATGGTACACTTTGAGCATATTTTACTTAATTTTGATGAATTTCCATGATGAATTTGTGCCTTCATGAGTTTCCATACGAATATTGTTAAAATATCGAATCTAATAAAATTTAACATGTTGTGAATGTTTGCCCCATGTTGTAGCTCAAATTGGTTGTCATGTCCATTCACGAGGAATGTTTTATCTCCATCAAAGGTATCAACTCAAGAACCATCTCATTTTGAGGAACTATGACAAAATATTTTCTTTATTTTCACATCATTGACATTCCCAAGCAAAAATATCTTTAGCAAAATATTTACTTCATTGCTGGTTTTCTTTTGATGTTTTCAGAGAGAAAATATTCAAAATTTGAACAAGAACACAAGAATGACTTGTTTGAGTTTTTGTTCATGTGCTTTTCTGTGGAAGGACTTTTAGTTATGACACTTTGCGATAGAGAAGCTCATGTAGTTCATTTCCTACTTTCTCTTTCACAAAATACAAATTCTTGTAAGAATATTATAAGAATTTTTTTACAATTTATAATAGAGGAGGTTTAGGTTTCAACTTTTCTCTTTGTGAGCATGTATCTCTAATTAATTTGTAAAACTGATCATTCTAAAAATTTAGAGAAGCTAATATCTAATTAATTTAATTATAGTATTTGCTAAGAAAATCAACTAAAAGTGCATGAAGATATTATTTTCGGGAGTCCTACATGTACAAAATCCTTGACAAAATTCTCGACTTAATGGCTCATTTTCACTAAAAAACCAAAAAATTTCAAAGTTTGACTTTGATCTGGACCGTTCTTTTACCCGTGTGACTCATCGAGTCAAAAATCTTGTCAAAGAATCTGTGTACACTTAGCATTTCTCTATTACTTTTATCTAAAAAATCAAAATAAACCATTAAATTGAATTTATTATTTTAGAAGACCAAAATATTCTTCTTGAGACTAACTATTGAAATGCTTTTTTAAGTTTGAAACATACAAAATCATTCCTTAAATACATTCTCTGCAATTATACCATTGCATTGAAATCCGCACGAATGAATGAAATAATTGAATTTAACTTGTGTTTTCTATCTTTCAAACTCACAAAAGCATTCTAGATAAAAATAAAAATTTTATTGGATAAATTCTTTCGGATAAATGAATGTGAATGTATTCTACTATATATTTATGAAGCTTCTCACTCTCAAATAGCATTTTGTTTGGTTCATTTGCAATAAGAGAAGATCCAGTAAAGCATGATTAGAAAATGTCAATTTATGCCAAACAAATGTTAATTACTTTTTATAATTGACCGTTTACCACTATATAGTGCTTAAAATGTTCACCGAGAGCAACCGTGCCGGAGGCACGGGTTATTTCTAGTACAATGATATAATTCCAAAAGTGTGATTTTATGTAGCTTAATGAACCAATTGTTTTGTTTCTCAATTATAAACGAGATTTGTCTATCAAATAGTAAGCTCAGTTGCAATTTATAATTTTTTTTAAATATCCATTTATTACATAAAATGGAAATGAAATTACCATCTACATATTTCAAATATATATTTTAGACTTCCGTTGACATCTGGATATTTGTTGGTATTGATGAACAATTAGTTGATAATTATTATAATATATAATAAAAATAAAATAACATAATAATGATATAATCTTATTATAATATTAATATTATTAATATATTTTTATTATTAATCAAATAATAATAATAATTATTATTATTATTATTTATTACTTTTATTTTATCAAAATGTCCACAAATGTCATCTATATTCTGAAAAATATTTTATCTCTAAAAGTTCTCTAGAATTTACATTAAATGTCTACCAATGACCATAAAACCAAAATATCGTAAAAATGAGTTAGATGTTATAAATATTTGATTTATGGTGGATGACCACCACGCTTTGTAACTCTCACCACCATAAGTTCTCCGCCATTACTTTGTATTCAAGCACCTAATTTTGTGACTCTCTATTGGTTATGTAACTCATCAGGAAGCCTATAAAGATGTATCATGTACCAATGTATCAAATACGTAAGTGTCAAAGTAGAGAATTTCTCTACAAACATAAAAATACAATCTAGTTCTTCTTGTTTCTATCTCTTGCTCTATATTTCCATTATCTTTCTTCTTCCCTCTTTTATTTTTCACAACACGTTATCAACACGAATTGCTCCATGACCAAAGGGAAGAAGAAATTATCCACCTCCTTGGTTAAGATATAAACAAATAAAACATTGGTAACTTCAATTGTAATTGGTAATTTACAAGGTATTTGGACTTTTTATGTTCTCTATTCAAACTTATAATTCTTATTTATCTCTAACCGTTGATTTTTGTGATTGTTGAGCCATAGTGAATCATATCAAAAGAATATTAGAATTACATAGATGATAATGAAAAAAGGATTAGTATGCAGACTAATATGAATGTTAATACAATTTATTCTATGGTAAGATCAAGGTGAGTTCTCTCAAAAATAAATTGGTATTACTCTCATAACTAATGTTTAATTTTGTATGAATATATCATAAGTGCATATTTTGATCTGTTAATGAAGATTTTTCCAAACAAGAAATTTAACCATTAGAATTTGGTTAAGTCAAGTTGAAGCATCTATTTGTATATGAGGTTACCAAACCCGAAGTTTGGTGTATATACCTTTTCAAAATCTAGACAATTCTAAAATAATTACTGGAGTAAATAATCTCCAAGGATGAAAAGATATATCCCCTATGAGTTGGTTAATTGTTACCAAAAAGGGTAAACCCTTGGAAAAAAAATTTATCTACGCATTCTTGAAGAATGATAAATACTGATTTTTCAGTATTAAAATTATTTTCCATTGATTATTGAAGGATTATAATTGAACTGTGGTAAGAAAAAACATACGCCGAGTTCATATTGAAAATAGAGTGACAAAAATTGAGAATCTCATTTTACTATACCAACATATAGTTTGATTAAATTTGACAAAACTCTTAATCTTGGAAAGCAAACAAGTTTTGTAAAAGAGATGAGGATAATAAGATATCACAATCTCGGTTGCACTTATATTGCAAACCCATCGTATATTAAGTGGCAATCTGGAATATCTATTCAAGTGATGGGATGATATTTTCTTACGTGTCATATTCCTACCAAATAAAATTGGTTGATTGCTATATTTTATTACACCTAAGTTGTAATATCTAAAGATATAACCAACAAAACAACAGTAAGGTCTTTTAAAATAGTCAGACCCAGAAGTGTCAAAATGGACAATATCACTAGCAGCCCAGAAGGCTGGTCCGCATCATCTTATAACACGTTATCAACATGAATTGCTATATGATCAAAGGGAAGAAAAAAATTATCCACCTCATTGATCAAACTATAAACAAACAAAAGATTAGTAAGTTTGTTCAATTGTAATTGGTCAGTTACAGGAATTTCCATTTTTCATTGTACATATATATTCGAACTTTTTATTATTCTTATTTATCTCTAACCAATATTGATTTTATTTTTGTTGAGACATAATAAACTATACAAAAGGATATAAGAATTACGTAGATGATAATGATGAAAGGGTCAGTATTACAAACTAATATGAATAGCAATGCAATCTATTCTATGGTGAGGTCAAGGCAAGATCGGTCAATGAAGATTTTTCCAAATAGGAAATTTAACCATCTGATTTTGACTACAATCAAATTGAAGCATATTGTATATGAGATCACCAAACATGAAGTTTGGTGTGTGTGAAATAAGTCTTCAAATGTCAAAATTTCTGAAGAGTTTGAAGTATAACAATTCTATGAGATTATAATAAATCAAATCTCTAAAGGATGAAAATGTATAACTGCTATTGATGATGCATAAAATGTCGTGACGTTGACTGACTTCAGGAAGTCAAGATCAGACCTGAAGTCCAACGGATCAACCCGACTTGAGGCAACAGAACAGCTCAGCCTTCGACGCTCCGCCACCTACACCCCTAACTGGGAGGTCAGCTAGGACAAGCTAAGAGGCATCAACTCTGTTTCGCCCCCGACACGAACAGATCAACCCTGAAATTTCTAAAGGAATGAGGGGGTCCGCGTAAGCTACGCCTCTGTCTCACACCCTAAACTAGGGAGGCAGGAAAGTGCCAACAGCTTACCGACTCAATTCCGGAATCTCCCTAAAAGATCTCAGTCGGTTACAGATCTCTAAGTGTTTAAGCAAGCATGGACTTCACGAGTCTAAAAGGAGGAAACTTCTCAAGAAGATCTATCACCTCAGCAGGATATCTACGAAGGATCCTTAAACTTAAGAACTTCAATTTATCCTAGATACGAGATAAACATAAGGGGAAAACTTCCCTCGCCGGCAATTACAGCCGCCTCATAAGTTTATAAAGGACACCCCATCGTCTTCTACAAGACATCATCTTCTACCCCCGAAAAACCTAGAAGAAACACAGAGAGTCCCCATAACTCGCCCCCCAAAAGGGTCAATCAATATTCAATCTTTTTACTGCAAAGAACACCCTGACTATCTTCTGCGTCAGAGCGGTTTTCGAACCCTTTGCAGGTTTTCCCCTGGAATCGAAGAACAGGAACCAGGTGCAAAGGAGTTGGAGCAAGGAACAGAGAACCATGGCTAGAGCGACAAGTAGGCAAAGGAATCATCATCAATCTAACAGAATATTCAATCATAACGGAGGCTATCATGCATCAACTCCTTGTTTCATGTTGATATAACGGAAGACCATTTTTTGACATCACCAGCTATGAGTTGGTAAATTATCACCAACAAGGTGAACCCTTGCAAAACAAAATTTGTCTACTCATTTCCGAAGAATGAGAAATATTGATATTTTAGTATTGGAATTATTTTCCGTTAATTTCGTAAGAGATTACAACTAAACTTGTGGTAAGAAAAATACTACACCGAGTTCAAAATATCTATTCAAGTGGTCTTTTTTTTTCCATCTTTGGACGACGATGAGTTGTAAATTTTTGGAAAATAGATTTGTTAAATACTCGTTTTCATATTACACCTGAAGTTTTAATACTCAAAGAGAAAGTGATGATCGATTTTAATAGAATTAAAGAAAAATCACATGAAGATGATATATCTCACATGTAATCAATCAAACCTGAAGTTGTGATATTAGAGTAAATTGCTCCCCTGAAGTTGTGATTAGATAACAATTTTGGTCCTACGTATCATATGATATGAATATAGAAATCAATATTTGTCTGAAGCAATTTATTCATTTTTTCATTGTTGTCTCATCCTTGAAGTATGTGTGCACAAAGCATATGATTATTTTTATAATATAAAATGAGACAAATATAACGATATAAGGTGGAGGACTTCCTATATTTTAGACTTGAAAATGATCAAGTTTCTCTCATTTGGAATCAAAATATAGAGAATTTGCTATCTGCAAGTATTAAACTTTTCAAAGCGTAATATGCTCATATACGGATAAAGGTCGAGGAAAATGACCGAGCTGACCTAAGTGACATATACTCTTGGACACCGAAAGAACAAGTTTATATAAGAATCTTCCTAAAGATGCTATCAAATGAGAAACAAATGTGATTCATGTTCCTAAATAAAATCCCCTGAAGAGCATATTTCTTAAAAGAGACAGACCCTTAATGAGGCACGCATACTCAAATGAGAAAATTCATTGAAACATCTGCACTTTGTGGAAGTTTGTGAGATCAAATGAAACCGTTATAAACGAAGTATTTTCTGAAAATAGTAGCTACTCAGAGCATATTGACAAAATCATACTTCAATTTGAAACATATGTTTGTAAATGAGATTACCAAATATATTAAAAGGATATGAGAATTACATAGATGATAATGACGAAAGTGTTATTATTGCAAACTAATATGAATGTAATTGCAATATATCAATAGTAAGACCAAGGTAAGTTATGCTTCCAAAATAAATTGGTATTACTCGCATAACTAATATTTGATTTTGTACGAATATATTTGATGTGACATGAAAATGTCACATTTGAAGCGCTTAACTTAGACTAATTAGTCTGTTTCGAGTGTTATTTATAATATTTTATGTGTGTTTTCTTGTTAGGTGACTTTTATAAAACCAAACAGTAAGTCGGAAGAAAAAGAAGCATTTTATCACATTTTCATCACATGTGGAAGAGACCGAAAAGAAAGAGAATTATGGGTACTTTGGTCAAATCAGTGCTCGAATGACAAGTGGAGTCCATGGTGAACCCGACGTCGAAAACGAAAGTCGAATCGGAGTTCGGACGAGCAAGTTATCGAGGAAAGGGGTCGAAGGCAATTCGTCTCTTTCAAGGGATTTTAAATGTAGAGACAAATGATGAAGGCACCCCTTGGGTATTAAACGAAAGCCAAAATCTCAGTCCAGGTCCAAGAAGAGACTAAACAAGGAAGAACATTATGGACACCCCTATTTAAGACACGTCAAGTTAACCAAGTCTTCGGTTTGGAGTTCTTGAAGAAAAAGGGACAACAAGTCTTAGAGAGGGGGTCATCTTTTAAATCAAGTGAGAGAGGAAGTTGAGAAGGAGGTTAGGGTTTTTCTCAAGTGAGAGTTCTTAATGTTATTGGGAGCTTAAAGCTTGGTTGGAGAGAGAATATGGTAAAGGATGAGCCGGCCACGCTAGGCCGACCATCACTAAGGTCGGTCAAGCTTCGGTCAGCCAAGGTCACAGCTGCTAGAGCCCAGCACGGGAGCAACCTTCATCACCAGCTCGGGATGGGAAGTGATGGGTCATGAAAATGTCCCATCAAAGTCGTTTAATTTAGTCGAGTTAGTTCGTTTCGAGTCTTTATTATAATAAAATGGTTGGTTTTCTTGATTAGGTGTCTTTTGCAGAGTTAGGTGTGAAAAACGGTTAAAAACGAGGAAAAGATGCATGAAGGGTATTTTGGTCATTTGGAGGCAAGGACATTCTGGAAATTTGGCCAAGGTCAGTGCGTGGTTGAAAAGTAGAGGTCGAGACGAGTCCGTAGGAGAAAACGGAAGTCAAATCAGAGTCCGGATAAGTGAACTAAGCAAAGTCAAAGTTGGGTCAAATGCTGTTGACTTGGTGGGATACTCTTGGTAGAAATTCGGGCATGCGGTATTGCGCCGGACACGTGGCGAAGCCTGGAGGCCATTGCATCTAAGTTCTGTATACCCGGGGAACAGCGAAGTGTGGCCATCGAGCACGATCCAGTGAAGCGCGTTCCAGTTTAATCCAGTAGTCCCTTGCTCGCATTTTAATCGCAGTCGTGACCTCCCGCGTCATCAAGATCCAACGGCTGCTGAGATTCAGCTCCATTTCTTATGATCCCGTGCAACCGAAGTCACTTAGCTCCCATGATCCCGAGCCCACGTTTTAATCTTGGTCGTTCCCTGCCGCGTTATGAAGATCCGACGGTTACTGAGCGTCCTTCTCAATCTAATGCTTCCGTGTAAACCGTAGCAAGTTAATCCGGTAGTCCCGTGGCCACGTTTTAATCTTGACCGTCTCCTCCCGCGTTTTCGAGATCTAACGGCTGCTGAGCGTTTGACCCATTTTCTCATGTTTCTTTGTAACCCGAGACATCTTATTAAGGTGCTCCAGGACACGTGGCCCCCTCTTAACCACCCAGATCCGTGCGCGTGAAAATCCAAGGGCTGCTGCCCCGTCTCACCCTATTAACTTATAACCGGCTACACCCTAGCATCCGAAATTCCCACAACAAACCCTAGCCGCCGACCAGATTGTGCTTTTAACCCCTAGAATTCCAATTTTGACCCTCAGCTTTCCACTTTTTACCAATTTAACCCACCAAAAACCCTAACCCACCTATAAATAAGTCCCTTTCTCCTCCATTAAAACCTAGACTTGCAAACCCTCTCAATACCTATTCTTACCAAATCCCTCTTCTTACCTATTTCTTTCTTTCTTCTTTACTACTAAATCCATTTTTTCTCCATTCTTTTTCTATCTTTCTCTACTACTACTACTACTTCTCTACCATTATTTTTCTTCCATTACTATTCTTCTCCTTCTTTCTTCCATATTCTTCTTCTATCATCTTTATCCCCTCTCATCTCTTCTTTCTAACTTCTTTCTACATCTAATTTCTTCCTTCTCTTTCTTTTTCTTATTTGGGTGGCAATAAAATAGCTATTACTTGAATTTCTTGGAGTAAAATTCTTGAGCATAAATTGAGCAAATCTTGGATAAAATGGAGATACACGGGAATATGGAGTTGGAACATTCTTGGTGATTTCTTTCCATTAATTTTTTAGTATTTTCATTTATTTTACAATGTCAATGAATGTTACTCTAGATTCCATGTATAGTTAATTTAGCAATCTAAGGTTGTGAATGAAATCCATTTTGGATCTTTATAATACTTGTTCTTGATTAATTAAATCCTTTGATGTGCTTTAATGTCTATTGATTGTTTATCTATATGGATTGGATTTTCTTTCCATTACTCATGCCTCATAATTAGATATTTCATACTTTCGTTAAGTTGTTAGATGGAGTATGCTTTTTAGATGATGAATAATAGTTAAGTGATCCGAATCTTTATAAGGAAGACAATTAGAATTAGTGATTATAAAATTGTTTTATCTAGAACATCATCCGGAATCCAAATAGTTCATTATATTGGATCCCGAGTAAATACAAAAGAGATTTAAGCAATTAATGCTTGTTTTATAAAGTGAAATTATGTGGTGGATTTTATAACCTTAGATATCTTCTCCCCTCTCTTAGATAGTTTAGTTAGTTTTATTTGTTTTCTTATTTCTTACATATCAATCATCAAGTTTATGAGGGGTGTGTGTGTGTTTTAGTCTAAGTTAGATATTGACATCTTGATTATTGGGTTAAACCCGCATTCAATATCCGAAGTTACCAACCTATCTCTTGGGACGATACTCGATCTTATTATAAATACTAGAACTTGACCCCGTATACTTGCGGGAATAGACCTATTTTTAGGCCTATCAAGTTTTTGGCGCCGCTGCCGGGGATAGGTTTAGTAGTTTGGATATAGTTTGTTGGTTTGTTCATTAGTTTAGTATTAATTTCTTACTTAGACATTTTTGCTTTATTTGTTTTTCTATTTTCTTAAGTGTATTTTTTTTAGGTATCATTTCAAGGAAATAGCCAAAAGAGACGTAAGAGCGAGGGAAAGGAAGGAATCGAGAAGTCAAGCGAAAAGTCGATAGTATCGCATTCTATCTCTTCCTTCTTACTTTTGTGCGATTGTTTAGTTCTATAATTGTTAGTTCCTATTTGTGATTATGTGTTACCATCTTTGAATACTCTGAGATCATGGCCCGTTCTTATAATGGTTGGCCATTCGATGTTGATGATGATGAGCTTATTTCGAGGATTCCCCGCACTAACCGACCTGATATGACCTTAGGTGAATACCAAAGGATGTGTAGGGATGTTTCGATTAGTGAGGGGAATAGACCATTTGAGCATGACAGATCTCGTATGACCCTAGGAGAATACCGACGGATGTGTAGAGATGGTCGAATTAGTGATGGATATGGTCCGACACTAAATATGTATGAGAGACCTTATAGTCCACATTATTCTGAGACCAATGATTTTAGAGTTAGGTATGATCCTAGTATGTACGGTGGGAGTTATTTTCAAGAGTCTTCATTTGATTACACTTGTGAGCCTTATCACGAAGAGACTCTTGAAGATAGTTCTCAATTAGAGTCTGTGAGTCGTCTGACTGAAATGATGTTACAACTTGAAGAGACACAAGATCGATTTGAACAGACGCAGATTCAAATGCAACAAGAGTTACATTGGAGATTTGAGTCTCCAAATCATCAATTAGAGTCTCTAAATCATCCATTAGAGATGATGATGTCACAGTTATTAGCCGACGAGGAAGGGGTTTTACCACCCCAAACTCAAGAGGGTACTAGGTCTGATGGCGAGGGTAATACGTCATACCCTAGTACTAAGTTAAATGTCGATGAATCAACTAAGAGGACCCAAGAGCTTGAACAAACTGATAACCTTGTTGTCTCGTCTCCTCACCATGTATCGTCTCATCATGATAGGACTATATTAGACTTTGAGATTCAGGATGATGACTCTATGAACAAGTTTGGGGATGACACTATTTTGAACTTTTCGATTTTCGACACTTGTAAGGAGTCAGTCTTAGATGCCGTACATGATGCTATAATTGATTATGAAGCTTTAGATGCCTTTGAGGACATCGATGACATAGTACCTAGAGACATGTTGGATAGTTTGTCGGACCATTTACCTAAGGAAACCATGGACCTTGACTTGGTCCCCGAGCCTATTGCCTTACCCTTAGAGTCTAGTTCGACTTTCCACATGTTATTAGACTCGGTCGTTGATCCCTTTTGGGACGTTTTAGATGTCTTCCCGAAGACGTCTATGGACATAGTGGATGTTCTATCCACTAAGCTTCCAGATGATTTTTTGCCTTCGACTGACCTCTTAGCCCTTCACTTGTATGTCGATCCTTTTGACGACTTCTTAGTCGTCGCCCCTAGCATTTATGCTTACTTAGTGGACCGTGCATCCACTAAGTTTGGGGATGGCTTATTTTCTTCAATCGTCTTACTTGCACTTTATAGTTTTTACATAGTTGTGAGACGATTATCATTTGTATATAGCTTTCTTTGGGTTGACCCCCAAATCTTTCGTCTTTTGCTTTATGATCGTTAGGCCGATTGATGGGTCTTGATGTTTGTGGGTATCATCTCTGGAAACCCTCCACGAGACATAACTCGTGTTCTTGTGTGAAATCAAGAGAATTAAAGGCTAATTGCATAGCTCAATGCAATCGTGTATACCCACGTTAGTGGTAGATTTTGTATGTGGTCATGTCTTTTATGTGATTCATTCTCATGATATTTGTTGATATTTTAGGAGCAATTCTTATATGTTTTACTTCTAAGGCGTGGTTTGTTCCAAGTTTGGGGATGGCGCGAGCTTGGCATCAACTTGGAACCTCTTTATACACGAGCCTTGGTAGTATCATCTTTTATCTCCTTCGGTTATGGTAATATCTCTCCACTCTTCTCTTAGATTGATGTGCCTCTTTATCTTTTGGTGAGTGTATGCTTAGAACATTGAGGACAATGTTAGTTTTAATTTTGGGGATGCGGGATATGACCATAACCAATGCATGACCATGGGTTTCAAAGACAAAAGGGTTCAAATTAGCCAAAATTTGAAAATTTTGAAAATTTTGAGTAGATTTGCATGTGATTCTAGTGATAGTTTTAAGCATTTTGATGCATATGTGTCGAGTTGATGAGTTTTGTGATTGCTAATGGCCTTTCCATGAAAGTCGAGTCTTTTAGTGTTTGTGTTGTGCCATGTGAGTGACATCTTAGTGAAGAAGAAACATCTCTAAGAGACCTAAAATAGTCATTAGTGGAGACTTAACCCATGTGAGAGCTCAAAGCCTAAATTGCCATTCGAATGTACTCTTCTGCGCTAACTCCGAGTAGAATGAAGAGCTACTCAACCTCGTAACTTATAAAAGAACTCATTTGATCTCGTGTGCTCAATTTCCTTAGCCACTAGGAGTGACATTAGGATAGCGAATTAACCTTGCCCTTGTAGTCCATGAAACCCAATAAGAATGCCAACTAGAGGATAGCGGATACTCCATCACCATCCATCATCTTATATCCCGAGAATGAAGACATGAGATAAAAGAATGAAGAATGTCAAAAGCAAGTATGAAATGAAAAGTTGATTGCAAGAATAGAGTTGTGTGTGTTGTATTTTCTTTTGGTTGATTGTATTTGTGTTATGAAAAAAAAAAAAAAAAGGAAAAAGAAGAAGAAAAAAAAGTGATATGAAAAAAAAAATGTGAAATAAAGTGATTTTTGTGTATGTTTGAGCATGTGTTAGCTCTTTTGTGTGAGTGATGTGATTGTATATATGTGTTGGTGTTTTTGTTCATGAATAAGTATTTGAAGCAAGAAACAAATGTTGAGATGCTTAAGAAGTTCTACCATAATGAAGCGGTCAAAATTCTCGGGAATCCACCATCATCATCCATCTCTAGTATCCGCTAAATGTTAGAAGGCATTTTTAGAGGGTAGAATGGGCGAGAAGGGCGAGTGAGCTTCCCCACTCTATTTAGTGGCTAATTCCTTTTCGAAGATCATTCGTTCCAAAATGTTGTCCTCACCCTTTTTTATGTGTTAAGTCCTAGTTAACTGATCACACTCACACATACGAGGGAACCATTCTTGAGTGATTTCATTTTTGGAGTGTATGTCCGTGAGGCCGAAGTCGAGGCGAAATGTACTAACTTGGGAATCAAGGTTTTGTGACTTCGGAACATAGATGTGCTTATTATGGTATGGCACTTGCATTTTAGGGTAAGATCATTAGTGAAGAGGTTTTTAGCTTTTACAAGAACTTATTTACTTGATTCATTATGTGTTGACATGCTTAAACCCTTTACTATATCAATCATGCTTATCTACGATTTGGATTTTGGACCCTTGTGTATTTGAAACCATGATGTTTGTGGGTGTCATCTATGGAAACCCTCACGAGACCACACTCGTCCACTAGGGCAACCTAGGGGTTTAACGGCTTGTTGCATACGCTAAATGCAACCGGGATGCCTCCGAAAGTGAGTTAGGTTTTTCTTTTATTTTGTTTTGCTCGAGGACTAGCAAAATCTAAGTTTGGGGATGTTTGATGGGTCATGAAAATGTCCCATCAGAGTCGTTTAATTTAGTCGAGTTAGTTCGTTTCGAGTCTTTATTATAATAAAATGGTTGGTTTTCCTGATTAGGTGTCTTTTGCAGAGTTAGGTGTGAAAAACAGTTAAAAACGAGGAAAAGATGCATGAAGGGTATTTTGGTCATTTGGAGGCAAGGACATTCTGGAAATTTGGCCAAGGTCAGTGCGTGGTTGAAAAGTAGAGGTCGAGACGAGTCCGTAGGAGAAAACGGAAGTCAAATCAGAGTCCGGATAAGTGAACTAAGCAAAGTCAAAGTTGGGTCAAATGCTGTTGACTTGGTGGGATACTCTTGGTAGAAATTCGGGCATGCGGTATTGCGCCGGACACGTGGCGAAGCCTGGAGGCCATTGCATCTAAGTTCTGTATACCCGGGGAACAGCGAAGTGTGGCCATCGAGCACGATCCAGTGAAGCGCGTTCCAGTTTAATCCAGTAGTCCCTTGCTCGCATTTTAATCGCAGTCGTGACCTCCCGCGTCATCAAGATCCAACGGCTGCTGAGATTCAGCTCCATTTCTTATGATCCCGTGCAACCGAAGTCACTTAGCTCCCATGATCCCGAGCCCACGTTTTAATCTTGGTCGTTCCCTGCCGCGTTATGAAGATCCGACGGTTACTGAGCGTCCTTCTCAATCTAATGCTTCCGTGTAAACCGTAGCAAGTTAATCCGGTAGTCCCGTGGCCACGTTTTAATCTTGACCGTCTCCTCCCGCGTTTTCGAGATCTAACGGCTGCTGAGCGTTTGACCCATTTTCTCATGTTTCTTTGTAACCCGAGACATCTTATTAAGGTGCTCCAGGACACGTGGCCCCCTCTTAACCACCCAGATCCGTGCGCGTGAAAATCCAAGGGCTGCTGCCCCGTCTCACCCTATTAACTTATAACCGGCTACACCCTAGCATCCGAAATTCCCACAACAAACCCTAGCCGCCGACCAGATTGTGCTTTTAACCCCTAGAATTCCAATTTTGACCCTCAGCTTTCCACTTTTTACCAATTTAACCCACCAAAAACCCTAACCCACCTATAAATAAGTCCCTTTCTCCTCCATTAAAACCTAGACTTGCAAACCCTCTCAATACCTATTCTTACCAAATCCCTCTTCTCTATTCTCATACCTCTTCTTACCTATTTCTTTCTTTCTTCTTTACTACTAAATCCATTTTTTCTCCATTCTTTTTCTATCTTTCTCTACTACTACTACTACTACTTCTTCTCTACCATTATTTTTCTTCCATTACTAGTCTTCTCCTTCTTTCTTCCATATTCTTCTTCTATCATCTTTATCCCCTCTCATCTCTTCTTTCTAACTTCTTTCTACATCTAATTTCTTCCTTCTCTTTCTTTTTCTTATTTGGGTGACAATAAAATAGCTATTACTTGGATTTCTTGGAGTAAAATTCTTGAGCATAAATTGAGCAAATCTTGGATAAAATGGAGATACATGGGAATATGGAGTTGGAACATTCTTGGTGATTTCTTTCCATTAATTTCTTAGTATTTTCATTTATCTTACAATGTCAATGAATGTTACTCTAGATTTCATGTATAGTTAATTTAGCAATCTAAGGTTGTGAATGAAACCCATTTTGGATCTTTATAATACTTGTTCTTGATTAATTAAATCCTTTGATGTGCTTTAATGTCTATTGATTGTTTATCTATATGGATTGGATTTTCTTTCCATTACTCATGCCTCATAATTAGATATTTCATACTTTCGTTAAGTTGTTAGATGGAGTATGCTTTTTAGATGATGAATAATAGTTAAATGATCTGAATCTTTATAAGGAAGACAATTAGAATTAGTGATTATAAAATTGTTTTATCTAGAACATCATCCGGAATCCAAATAGTTCATTATATTGGATCCCGAGTAAATACAAAAGAGATTTAAGCAATTAATGCTTGTTTTATAAAGTGAAATTATGTGGTGGATTTTATAACCTTAGATATCTTCTCCCCTCTCTTAGATAGTTTAGTTAGTTTTATTTGTTTTCTTATTTCTTACATATCAATCATCAAGTTTATGAGGGGTGTGTGTGTGTTTTAGTCTAAGTTAGACATTGACATCTTGATTATTGGGTTAAACCCGCATTCAATATCCGAAGTTACCAACCTATCTCTTGGGACGATACTCGATCTTATTATAAATACTATAACTTGACCCCGTATACTTGCGGGAATAGACCTATTTTGGGCCTATCAGGAAGCTCCATAGTCAGTACGACCATAGGACATGCAAGGCAGCAGCTTGGGATCTTCTTGATCAGCTCGGGACGACCATCAATGTGCACGGGACAACAGCTACCGCCTCGAGGAGACTAGTATTTGGTCAGAGCTAACCCTAGGCCGAACCTCATCTTCTTTGGCCGGGATTTTCTATGGTTTCCGACCACTTTCTTGGTCGGAAATCATAGGACTTTTGATCGATTATATTTAGTTTGACGTATTATACTTATTGGTATCATACTTGTTCATTGTTAACTCATTTGATAGTGTATGCTTAGTTTGATAGTCGATGTTTGATGACTTTGATCGATTATGCTTAGTTGGACACATTATGCTTAGGATTGTCAATGTGGGTGAAGTTAACTAACTTTTCATGATAGTATTTGTCACTATCGATCTTGTGGATCGAAGTATCCCTCTTAATCAACTCTTGCCCGACTCGACTCTTACTCGACTCTTGTTCCTCCGACTCTTCTCTCGAATCTCTCTCACCTCTCTCACTTAGATAGTTTAGTTTAGTTTACTTATTTCTTTAAAACTAATGAAACATCCCCCGTTTATCTTTATTATTTTCTGTTTTAGTCTAAATTAGTCTGTGACCCTTAAACCAGTGAACGAGACCCTCCGATATAGTTAGTTTGACGTATTATACTTATTGGTAACATACTTGTTCATTGTTAACTCATTTGATAGTGTGTGTTTAGTTTGATAGTCGATGCTTAATGACTTTGATCGATTATGCTAAGTTGGACACATTATGCTTAGGATTGTCAATGTGGGTGAAGTTAACTAACTTTTCATGATAGTATTTGTCACTATCGATCTTGAGGATCGAAGTATCCCTCTCAATCAACTCTTGCCCAACTCGACTAATACTCGACTCGACTCTTCTTCCTCCGATTCTTCTCTCGAATCTCTCCCACCTCTCTCACTTAGATAGTTTAGTTTAGTTTACTTATTTCTTTAAAACAATCAAACATTCCCCGTTTATCTTTATTATTTTCTGTTTTAGTCTAAGTTAGTCTGTGACACTTAAACCAGTGAACGAGACCCTCCGATATACCAGTTACCTTCCTATCCTTGGATCGATCCCGGCTTTGCCGGGTTACTACTTGATACCTCTGCTTTGGTGTGCAACCTTTCGGGTGCATCAATGTTCTAAGTGCACATTTGATCAATCTTTTACAGATACATGACAATCAATAATTTTTAAGATACAAATCTTAAGGATGATGAAATGATACTTCAATTCTTCCCTCTAATTGGATTTGTAGATTCTTCTAGGGACAAAATTTAACTATCCAATTTTGGTTACAATGAAAGTGAATCGTTTATTTATTTATGAGATTACCAAACCTGAAGTTTGGTGGGTGTGAAATAAGTCTTTACATCTTTAAATTTCTGGAAGAGTTTGAAGTATAAAATTTCTATGAGATGATAATACATCAAATGTCTAAAGGATGAAAATATATAACAACTATGAGTTGGTTAATTATCATAAAAGAAGGTAAAGTCTTTCAAAATAAAATTTGTAATCAGAAATAAAAATTCGATGAGAAAATTTAACTATCCGATTCTTGAAAAATGAGAACATTATTGGAATTATTTTCCATCAATTTTTAAGAAATTACAGCTGAACTGTAATCAGAAAAATACTTCAACAAGTTCAGATTGAAAATGAAGTGGCAAAAATGAAAATCTCATTTCAATATATCAACATATAATCTGATTAATTTTGAAAAAGTTCTTCATGGTGGAAGACAACCAATTTTTGTGAAACTTCTTTTAAGGAGAACGCGATATCACAATTTTAGTTCCACTTGTATAGTAGCAAGTGGCGATAATATTTTCTTCTGTGTCTTTAGACGGTGATGAGTTGTACATTCTTGAAAAATAAAATTTGTTGAATATCCGCTTTCATATTACACCTGAAATTGTAATACCCAAAGAAAAACTGGTGATGGATTTTAATAGAAAAATCACATGAAGATGATATATGTCACATGTACTCAATCACACCTGAAGTTGTGATATTATAACAAATTGCTCACACCTGAAGTTGTGATTAAATTGCAATTTGGTTCTACAGATCATATGATATGAAAATAGAAATCAAAATTTGCTTGAAGCAATTGATTCATTTTTCGTCTTTGTCACTTCCTTGAAGCATGTGTGCACATCGAGCGTGATTTTTTTTTATCAGTTAAGACGAAAATCTATCGACATTGGGGGAAGGAAGTCTTATATTTAATGTCATAAAATACTTGAAAACGATCAAGTTTCTCTCATTTGTAATCAATATATAGAGAATTTGCTACCTCGAGATATTGATACTTTTCAGAGCTTAATATGCTCATATCCGGATAAAGGTCATGAAAAATGATTGGAGTGGATCAAAGTGGTATATACTCTTAGACACTGAAGAAACAAGTTTATATAAGAATCCTCTTGAAGAGGCTATCAAATGAGAAATAAATGTGATTCATGTTCCTAAATAAAATCTCTTGAAGAGGATATGTCTTAAAAGAGACAATGAGCCCTTAACGAGGCTCGGGTACCTGAATGAGAAAACTCATTGAATATGCACATTGTGAAAATTTGAGAAATCAAATATATCATTTCGGACGATGTATTTCTGAAAATAGTAGCTACTGAGAGCATATTGATCCAAAGTTACTATAAGTAATTACATAAATTTTGATGAACTAATTCGTTGTATATGACTTTACTTACAAAATAATTAACTCTTTAGACTTGAAGCCGAAGCACCAACCGAGAATTACCTTAAAGGTAATAAAGTAAATATATGTAAGAAGTGAAAAGTCATTTACTATACAAAGGACTCGACTTACATTTACAAATTTTTGTATGGATTAAAAATCCTGAGTTAAATTATGAAGTACTGATAAATCATTGTGAGTCCTGGAGAGTTTATTTCGAGCTTCAAAGTAGTGTTTTGGAAAAAAATATTCGAAAAAGGAACTCTGAAAAATAATATAGTCTGGAGATAAAGGCTTCAAGCTTCAAAGAATCTCATATTATCTCAATTTATCAAATATCATGAAAATTCAGGTCCAAAAGTACCTAATGTAGTATAGACAATATATTAGGCATCTACAATGTGGTTTCAGAAAAAGTGACCATATTTCATATATTCTTGGAAAAGGAAGAATTCCTTAATGATATTTTATCAAAGGAAGTACGATAAAAATGTCAATATTGTTGTGAAAAATAAAACAGGGAAGAAGACACACAATAATATACCCAAAAGATAGAAACAAGAAGAAACTAGATTGTATTAACCAAGAGATACAATCTCTCATTTCCCATTTGATACATCGGTACATAATTTCCATTAGCAAAGAACCTCTTTATATATATAGGTCTCTTAATGAGTTACATAACCAATAGAAAGTCACACAATAATGGTGCTTGAATACAAAGTAATGGTAGAGAACTTATAGTGGCGAGAGTTACAAAGTGCGGTGGTCATCCACCATAAATCAAATATTTATAACACTCCCCCTGGATGTCCACCACATCATAAATTGCCTCATTAAAACCTTATTAGGAAAACCCAATGGGACAAAACCATAGTGAAGGGAAAAGAGTACAAATTCTTTTTATATGTTCATCTTTGATGCCCAAATAATCTGTCTCATTAAAACCTTGTTACAAAAAACCCTGTGGGAAAAAATCTTAATGAAGGAAAAAAAAAACATTATGAAAATGCAGTATATAGTGTCTTCATAAACTTACCCCTCTCATCAAGGTTGAGGGCATTGTTCAACTTTTTTATCGTCAGCTTTCTTTGGTATATATATACACAAAAATATAATAAGTAGCATTTGATATTTCAAGTTGCATTCATATGTTGCTTTAAAGTTTATGCATACTTTAGATTGAGGCTTGTTAATTTTTTCAGGGATTTTAGTTGAACTCATTTTCTAGTGATTCATATTTGTGTATCACATACATCAATAAAATAATTATAATGTTTTGTGAAGTCGATGTACTAATCATATTTCATTGTGATTCATTATAAATTTTATGCACATTCCACCTGACATAATAGGTGTTAAAATTCATCTTTCGATGACTGTTGTTTTAAGATAGTTGTCTAGCCAAAACCTTACGAGGAAAATCTAATAGGACAAAACCTGGACGAAGGAAAACAACTACAACCTTTAACAAAATTAAAACAACTTTTTATACGCATAGTTGCCTCATTAAAACCTTAACAAGGAAAACCCGGTGGGACAAAACCTTAACGAAGGAAAAAGAGTACAACGCGTAAAAGTTTAATACATAGTATTTTACAAATTTTTATGTATGGTGGATGACCACCACACTTTGTAACTCTTACCACCATAAGTTCTCCACCATTACTTTGTATTCAAGCACCAATAATGGTGTTTGATGAGTTACATAATCAATAGAGAGTCACACAATAATGGCGCTTGAATACAAAGTAATGGTGGAGAACTTATGGTGGTGAGAGTTACAAAGTGTGGTGGTCATCCTGTTGTTCCTCTGGTTAGAAGTCGATAAGTCGATTTCTCTCTGTCTTGTCTTGATTAAGACAGAGTTTCCTTTCTCTAATTTATAGAGAGATAGATTGTAAGCGAATAATGATTTATGAATATTCCTTCTTTCGGATTAACCGAGTTAGACAAAAATTAATGCAGTCGAAGCGAGAATAAATTCTCTTTCCTTGAGACATCTTACACATCCGTAATAGTACCAAATGTTAGGGTGTATGCCTTCGGGATATAACAACTGCCCTTAATTTTAAGATGGTACTTCTATATTCTGAAAGTGGACAAACCCTCGTTAATATTATGAGCTCTTGGGCTGATGCGAATGGATTCTCTAGACGCTTTAAAAATTCACTCGGTACTTCTTTTTTCAAAATTCCAGACACACCAGAATATTTCTAAACTCAGTATTATTTTCCAGACACACCAAAATACTGAAGTATAAAAGAAAAAATAAGAGAATGAATTGAGTGAAAAATTAAATAGGTTTGGGTTGTTTATACAAAAATCAAGTAAGCACATTATTTCGGGACACATCCCTTGATTTTTTGGGACAAACCCCTTGGGTTTTGGGACACAACTCTTTGAGAAGAGTTGGTTATCTAACTGGTAATTTCGGCAAGGATCTGGTGCGCCGATCTAATTAAAAAACAAGGAAGAAACGCCCACCGTTGGATTGTATTAGTTTTGTCCCGAACCATGCACAACAGAGTCGCTAGATGTCCGTCACATCGAAATCTGAGATCATCCCACCAACATCCCGACGCGGAGGTGATGCCCTCCCTTGGATCTCGCGGATCCAACAAATCTAGTGGTGTCCCGACATTGTCCCAAGTCCCTCAACGAGAGACCGTTAGATCTCGTGGAATCTCGCAGAGCGAACGCGAGCCGTCCAGATTTGGGCGTGCTTGCTTCGCTCAAATGCCCCCAATTTAACTTGTCCCATTTGACGCTTTGGTCCCTAACTTAACCGATTTTCGTCCAAACTTCAAACTTGAATTTTTCATTCATCCGGAATCGAATATGGGTGATTCTTTGCTCTAAGTTGAAGAGCTCAACGAGACGAACGCAACGACGCATTCTGTTTCTGAGATTGACGAGTCGGGTCGAGTCAAAATTGATTTTTTTCCAACAATCCCCCACATGAATGAAAATTCGAGGTTTTACTAAAATGTATGCAAACATACTATACTGACAGACTGACACTGATAGAGCTCATATGCGGAACTTCGCTGCATCGGAAGAAGGTAGTCTTTCGACTTTGAACCTTTCCTAGTGAGTAACTACAAGGACGATAGGGAACTTTTCGTCTTGAACTGAGTCCTATGAATTGTAAACCAAAATAACTATCACACAACTAATTCCTTACTTACTTAGGTTCTTGGCTTTAGAGAAGTCGGCCTAGACGACCTTCCCATAGAACCGACGTCAATTTACACACATATAGGTCTTTCGTAATAAGGTATCCTGCTATACCTCACTTTAGAATCAAGTTATAAGTTTTCGGATTCATTAAAAGCTTAATGCTTAGCCTCTCACTGCATGCAACATTGTTTTCATCGTAGGAATGGGTAAGAGATAGAAATCTCTTGAAGTGTTGTTGTCGAGTCAGGATATAGCTTAAGTTGCCTTCGAACCTAGATCGTGGGATCTCTAGTCATCTAGGTAGAGTTTCACCATGCCTTTACTCATTTACTTTAGGCGTTAGCCCCATTCCCCTTGATGATGTAACTACTAGCTCTCTAGATAACCCTTTTGTAAATGGATCCGCTAGGTTATCTTTGGATCTTATATAATTTATAGTTATGACCCCTTCAGAGAGAAGTTGCTTAACAGTATTATGTCTTCGACGAATGTGTCGAGACTTACAGTTGTACATCTTGCTATGTGCCCGTGCAATTGCTGCTTGGTTATCGCAGTGAATATTGATTGCAGACACCGACTTTGCCCATATTGGAATATCTTCAAGGAATTGTCGCAACCATTCTGCCTCTTCCCCTGCTTTATATAGAACAATGAACTCTGAAACCATTGTCGATCGAGCAATGCACGTTTGCTTCGAAGATTTCCAAGATATGACAGCCCCTCCCAGTGTAAACACATATCCACTGGTAGACTTAATGTCATCGGTATCGGATATCCAATTTGCATTTGCATATCCTTCTAAGACTGCGGGATATGTTGTATAATGGAGTTCGTACTCCTTCGTCTTCCTTAGATACCGTAACACTCTCGTTATAGTGTTTCAATGTGTGTTATTTGGGTTACTCGTAAATCTACTTAGCTTACTAACTGAGTAGGCTATGTGGGGTCGAGTACAGTTCATTAGGTACATCAGACTTCCGATAATTCGGGAGTACTCTAACTGTCTTATTCCTTTACTCTCAAAGGCGCAAAAGTCGTTGCTTGTTTGAACTGGGGCAATCAATCGGTCCATTCATTCCTGCCTTTCATTCAATAAATCACCTGTATTATTCATCAAGTGAATACTTGGATCTATCGGAGTATTAGCCACTTTTAGGTCATCTTTGCTGAATTTGTCTAAGATTTTCTCAACGTAGTGCGTCTGAGATAAACTTGTCCCTTCAGCCGTTTTTGGAAACCTTAATTCCAAGAATGAACTCTGCTTCCCCTAAATCTTTCATGCCGAAAATTTTCGAAAGCATCTTCTTAGTTGTATTAATATCTAAATTATTTCCCATAATTAACATGTCATCCACATACGAGAGACCATTAGATCTCGCAGAATCCCGCGGAGCGAACGCTGGCCATCCAGATTTGGGCGTGCTTGCTTCGCTCAAATGCCCCCCATTTAACTTGTCTCTTTTGACGCTTTGGTCTCTAACTTAACCGATTTTTATCCAAACTTCAAAGTTGAATTTCTCATTCATCCAGAATCGAATTTGAGTGATTCTTTGCTCTAAGTTGAAGATCTCGACGAGACGAACGCAGTGACGCATTCTGTTTTTGAGTTTGACGAGTCGGGTCGAGCCAAAAATTGGCTCCGATTCCAACACATCCACTATAAATCAAATATTTATTAAATATTAAACTTTTACGCATTATACTCTTTTTCCTTCATCAGGATTTTGTCCCACGGAAATTTCCTTGTTAAAGATATATTTTATGTAAAGCCAATGACCCAAAAGAAGATACTACATGTGAATAATGTTGTGGAACCATTGACTAGGTGTCACACATGTGAAGTACAAAAAAAAATGCTAAATGGTCTGAAGAAAGAACTGGGTATAAACACGTGTCCTTGAAGCAAGAAATCGAGACTTAAAATCGAAAAAAAAACCCCATCCCCCACATAGCTCTGTTTCTTTCCCAACGGCAACTGATATGAGTACTCTTCCCGCCTTTTCTGCCTTCACAACTCAACCTCCCAAACAAATCATCAACTCAAATCCTAACAGAAATAACCTTCCTAATAATATCAAACACTCCTCATCGGGAAAACCCCATCTCTCATTCCGAAGGAATAACCAGTCCATAGATCCAACAGTAATCTGGACTTCTTCCATTAGTCGTCAATGTCGAAAGGGTAACTTATCAGAAGCAGCAGATGAGTTTACTAGAATGAGAGTCGCTGGTATCGAACCCAATTACATTACTTTCATAACTCTTCTCTCTGCTTGTGCCCATTTCTCCACTGAAATCACCCTTCGTTTTGAATCTTCGATTCATGGATACATCTACAAATTAGGGTTTAATGGATACAATGTTATGTTGGATACTGCAATTGTTGATATGTATTCAAAATGTGCACGTGTAGATCTTGCTCGTCAAGTGATTGATGAAATGTCTGTGACGAATTCAGTTTCTTGGAATAGTATGATTGATGGGTATATGAGAAATGGAGATATCGAATATGCGATTGAACTATTTGATGTAATGCCTCACCAGGATAAGATTTCTTGGACTGCGTTAATTGGTGGGTTTGTAAAAAAGGTCATTATGAAGAAGCTCTTGAATGGTTTAGAGAAATGCAGGTATCTGGAGTTGAACCAGATTATGTCACCATTATCGCAATCCTTGCCGCTTGTGCGAATTTGGGTGCCCTTGGATTAGGCATTTGGATTCATAGATATGTTTTGCTGAAAAATATGACTAATGAGGTTAGAGTTAGTAACTCATTGATCGATATGTACTCTAGATGTGGATGTGTAGATTTTGCTTATCAAGAATTCAATAAAATTGAAACTCGAACTCGAGTTTCTTGGAATTCTATGATTGTAGGATTTGCGATTAGTGGGCAGGCGAAGGAAGCTCTTGAACATTTCTCTCTCATGCAGAAGGAAGCATTCGAACCCGATGGAGTCAGTTTTACAGGGGCACTTACAGCATGTAGTCACGTTGGTTTAGTTGAAGAAGGACTAGAAATCTACGGAACCATGACAAGAGTTAGCAAAATTCGTCCTAGAATCGAACATTTTGGTTGCCTCGTTGATCTTCTAAGTCATTCCGGACGATTGGAAGATGCATTAAATGTAATAAAAACAATGCCAATGAAGCCAAATGAAGTTGTTTTGGGATCACTTCTGGCTGCTTGTAGAACTCATGGAGATCTTGGTTTAGCCGAGAGATTAATGGCTTTTCTTGTTGAATTAGACCCTGATACCGATTCAAATTATGTTCTTCTTTCGAATATTTATGTTGTTCTTGGCAGATGGGATGGTGTCGGAAAGGTTAGGAAGACAATGAAAGCCCTTGGAATAAAGAAGAAACCAGGATTTAGTTCGATCGAGATTGATTGTAGCATTCATGAGTTTGTAGCTGGAGATAAATCTCATGTACAAACAGAAAGTATTTATTCGATGCTCGATCGTTTGTTTGTTGAATTGAGAGTGTGTGGGTATGTTCCTGAAATTATCGTTGACGAATTTTCAGAAAATGATTGAAGTTCAAACCCTTTAAATGAACAAAATACGTTATCCGTCGAAGTATACTCCAAAGCTCCTCAATGCTATTTGTTATCTGCATATTTTAAGGGATAGGTCTCAAAGACTTGCTTCCAAGAGGAAGCATAGCAGCAAAGGATATCATATCACTTCAGCGTTGGTGCTTCAAATTACCAACAACTATTTCTTAGGTAAAATGTAAATTGTATATTTTCTTTAAGCTTGTATCTTTTCTACAATTATATGAAGAATATCATTTTACGAGGTTCTTCATGCTCAATGCAATCCTCAATTGTTAGAGCATCTTCAATGTAACAGTCAACTTGAAAAACTCAAATTGACACCTAAGATTACTTGAGTTTTTAGCAAAAAACACTCTCCAATGCAACACTCAACTTGAATCTCAATATAATGTGGCAACACTGAAGGCTGAGATACTCAAAAGAAAATTCAACAATTGAGCTTTCTTTTGAGTATCTCAATTGGCCCACGCCATCATTTTATATATTAAAATCAAAACCAAGAGTATATGTAAAGTATATGTTGAGTTTTCTGAGTGTTGCATTGGAGAAGTATTTTGAATTGGGTATCTCAATAGTGCCACCTAGGAAAGAAAATCTCAATTCATACTTGACACATTGGATTAATTGAGTGTTGCACTGGAGATGCTCTCAGTGCAATCTTTTATTGTCTAAATCGTGATTTACAAGCATTGGATAAAGTCTAAACTTCTTGGATGTTCCATACTCGAACAAACGATTCCTCTTAAAATAAAATTTGGATTTGGCCATCTTGCTCATTTTACTTTCATTATAGATGCCCATTGACGCGGAAACGAGAGATTGTCGAATTCGTATGCAAGCTACACAATGAGTTCGTTTTGTTTTGTTTTCTCAAAAATGTCATTGAAGGTTTATCTATCATTAAAGGTTGTAGAGTTATTCAAAATTCAACAAGAAAATAGGCAATATGAAAGCAAGATATAATTTCAAGAAAATCTTGATGGCTTGCTTTCTTGGAGATTGAAAACACAGTGCAAGGTTTTATGTTGATCATCTACTTGATATTTTTATTTGCCCTAATCTATCTCTCTCTAGTTTTCTTATTTTCTGATTTTGGCTTTGTCAATCATTAGTGATCGTTCAAATTAAGGTTTAACTTGGTGTGTTTCATAGTTGGGTTTTTATAAGGTCTAGTCGTCTAGATAGAGAAAGATTTATGAAGAAAGGTGAGGAAGCACAAAAATTCGGAGAAGAAAAATGTTTTTGTCAATTTCAAAGTTTCCCTTTAGTCAAACAACCATACCACTTAGCTCTTTAAGACTTTAACAAAAAAAAAAAGGGTTATTTCCCTAATGGCTCCCTACTTTGTGACCAGCTTCCCGCCTGGCCCCCCACTTTATGAAAAATACACATATGGCCCCCTTCCGTTATAACACCGTCACTCTCTCTCCTCCATCTCTTTTTCTCTCTCTGCCATGTCACGCCACATCATCTGTTACGCCACCTCATCACCTTCTCCGGCAAAGGTCGCCGGCCGGCC
>BEHA01001245.1:315772-340080 GCA_002897215.1 Eschscholzia californica subsp. californica | reverse complement strand
GAGAGAGAGAGAGAGAGAGAGAGAGAGAGAGAGAGAGAGAGAGAGAGAGAGAGAGTTTAGAACTGATCAAATCCAGGATTTGATTGAAAGTAGTTGACTTCTTGGGGCTATAAAAAGTTGGGCACCCAAGTATTTGTTAGAGGGATCTGCCAGGCTGACTTTAAGTTTCCTTAGTGAGAATTCTCTTGAATTTTGGGTAATATGTTTTTTGAGAAAAACATATTATATTTTGAACAATTGATCATTATCCCTTAAGATTCACAAATTAATTTAAGGATAGATTTTAGTTTGTGAAGGATTATTTTCACAAATTAATTCAAGGATGGATTTTGTATTGAACAATTGATCATTTTAACCTTTAGACATCTATCACTCTTTTAATAAACACCCTAATGTGTTAGAACAAAAGGATTATTTTACCAAAATCCTTACAATAAAATAAAGCCTCAATATCTTTCTCCATTTTTTTCCCTTATTTAATTTGTCAAGATGGACAATGGAAATTTGGCTTTAAACTAAGTTGATTTTGTCAATATTAATAGATTGTGTTTTCATAACATATGGAGTAAGATCATAATTTTTTTGGACCTAAAATGAGGAAGTAAAATCAAATAATAAAGTACATGAAATCATCATTATTAAATTTGAAACAGATTGTGTGTCTTTTTATAATCTTGCCATGTAAGTTTTTCATTTTCTCTCTTCTCTATCCCACCCCTTTTACAAAATTTAGTATAAATGTGCCAAGAGAGGTTCAAGTGAAACCATTATCTTGTCAACCTTTGTGGTTCCTTTGAGTGCTTATCTCTCATATTCAAGTTGATCCAAGAGTCTATTAGGAGTAGAAAAATGGAGTCCACTAGGACCATTGGGGTAGTACTACTCTTAGTAACTATCTCTTGCATGTTGTTTCAATTCACTAGTAAGATTTCTTTTAATCATTTCTTTTAGTTTTTTTCTGTTTCGTTTAGTAAGGAAATGCTAAATGTACAAAGAATCTTTGTCAAGATTCTTCACGAAATGTCATTTGAACCGTCCCGATCAAAGTCAAACTTTAAAAAACATTGATCAATTTTTGTCTTTTAATGAAAAAGAGTCATTAAGTTACAAATTTTGTCAAGAATCTTGTACATGTAGCACTCCCGTTGTTTGTGACCGGTAATTTTATATATACTTATTAGCTTTTATAATAGCCTATTTTTCGGTAGTCGTTATATATTAATAAAAAAGGCAATCTAATAATTGTAATTTTACAGACAATATTTCGTCATTCCTCATCTGCTACTCAACATTACTCGATCTAAAAAAAATGTATTTTTAACTACTATTTCATCGAATAACCCAAACAGTCTTTGGATCGTTACAGCTCTATCTTTATGACCGGTAATCTTTATATATATTTGTTAGCTTTTACAATAGCCTTTTTTTCGGTAGTCGTTATATTAATAAAGAAAGCAATCTAATAATTGTAATTTTACAGACAATATTTCGTCATTTCTCATCTGTTGCTCAACATTACTCGATCTAAAAAAAATGTATTTTTAACTACTATTTCATCGAGTAACCCAAACAGTCTTTGGATCGTTACAGCTCTATCTTTGTGTTATTTAAACATTGATTTTCTAATAATAATTACCCTTAGAACAATCTTTTTTGGAGTGTTTGTTTTTCCTACTTTCTAATGAAATGTCATTGCTAATTTAAAAACTTATTTTACTTGCAACTGTAGGTGCTACATATTTATATGGTGTATGTTACGGAGCGAATGGGAACAATCTACCTTCGCCAAGCGCTGTAGTAGCACACTACAAGAAACATTTGATTACAAAGATGAGAATATTCGAACCTATACATGAAATGCTAGAAGCATTGAGAAAATCAGATATAGAAGTAACAATAGGTACAAGAAATGAAGATTTAACTAGTCTCGCGAACAGCCCAGAAGCTGCAATTAATTGGGTACAGACTAACATCATCCCTTATTTTACTGATGTAACGTTTACAATGATAACTGCGGGTAATGAAGTTATCCCCGGCAATCTTGCACAATATGTCGTTGGTGCCATGAGTAACCTTGACCAAGCTCTCATCCATGCCGGTCTAAAAGGGCGAATTAAAATAAGTACAGTTCTTTCAGGGGCATCTGTTACTAACACTTATCCGCCTTCGCAAGGTACTTTTACCAACCCGGACATAATGAGCCAAGTTGCCGCATATTTATCAGCGAACGGGTCGCCTTTATACGTGAATGTATATCCGTATTTCGCTTATTCCCGTGACCCGGCAAACGTTCCTCTCAACTTTGCTGTATTCAAATCAACAGAACCACAATTTACAGATGAAGGACATGCATACTACAATTTATATGATGCGACATTAGATGCTTATTATGCAGCTTTGGAGAAGATAAATTTCCCTAATCTGAAGTTAGCTGTAGGCGAGACTGGTTGGCCGTTTGAAGGTAATGAGCCTTATACAAGTGTACAAAATGCACATGATTATACTGTAGGACTAATTACTCAAGTAGCAACATCTAATGGAACTCCAAGAAGACCTAGTAGTGAACCTTATGACCTATTTATATTTGAAATGTTTGTTGAGAACATGAAGCCAGCCGGTGAAGAAAGAGGTTTTGGTCTTTATTATGCCGATTTCACACCTACTTTCCCCTTCTTGCCAAAGAATCAATGAGTGATGTTATTAGAGTGTCATTAAAATATCCATGGTCGGATTATTTTCTTGTATGGATTTTGTTACTTTAAAATGAATAAAGATTGTTCTATTTAATCAACTTAAGCTATTATTATCTTTGTTTGGTTTAGATTTTGATATAATTTTAAAACTTAGTGCCTAGCTAGTACTTGTATGGTATTGATATATACCATGCTACTTCACCTCCCCGCTTAAAAAAACATGTTAGGAAATCTAAACTTAAGTAATGGTCTTCCCTCACAGTCTTGCTTTGCCTGCTTTTCCCCATGCTTATGGGATTTTCTGGGATTTTATTCCCGCTTTATGACCGACTCTTTGGACTTTTCCTCTCGATTTTTACAACTTTGAGTTGAGATCAATTAGTAATTTCGGATTAGGCTTTAGTTTCTCCCGACGGTTCCTATCAAGTTAGTTCCAAGGATGGGGAACATCATCATTAATTGCGAGATGGAGACGATGGCTACAAAATCTTGAATAAAATGTCTTCCTAGGAAGACGTTATAGCAGTGAGTCATTCGAGTATGATAAAGTCCACTGTGACAACCCTGCTAGCCCTTCCTTCTTCAATTGCCAAGGGCAAAGAGATTATTCCGTCCTTGAGCACTTGCCTCTCGCTGAAGCCCGCTAAGAGCACGCACTACACCTAACTGTTGGAAACAAGCTTTGCACATCACATTGGCGGAGCTGGCAGTATCAACCCTTATTCGGCTTAAGCTCTAGTTTGTTATTGTCGCAGTGGTCAACAACAGATCGTTATGTGGGGTGTGAAGATAATTAGGGGAGTCTAATACTCAAGATTTCTGTACAGAGGGGGTGGTCCCTTAGCTTCGTTCGCGTATCTGTGGCGAGCGTTTTCGGTATTCTCTCCTGACACTGGTCCTCCAACGATAGTGTTGGTGGTTCTATTGTTTTGGGCTCTGAATATTCTTCGGGTTCTTTCCTGTTTCCCGGATTAATCTTTTCAGAATTGAAGTGGATTTTAGTGTCTAGCACTGACCCCGCTCGTCATTTTCAGAGGGTAGGTTTATACTCAAAAGTTTGAGTCTCTTGCCTGGCATTTGTCTAGTTCTCATTTTCTTCACAAATCCTCTATGAGGTGCCTGCATGAAGAAAATGTCCTTCGACCAAGATGCGCTCAATTTGTCAAATAGGAGAAATGATGAATTTATCCAAATGATTTTCAATTCCGGTCAATTTAGGGATCAAAATGCTTTGCTAGAAGCCAACTACGATTGTAGAATCACATTAATGATTCTCGACTAACTTCGACCGAATCTTACAACAGGTTACACTAAAGAGTGACAGCTTGATCGGAAAGACATGAGTAGAGGGAATAGGGTAACACATTGGATTAAATCCAATTTGATATGCCCAAAAGGTCCTGACAATCGCCAGACAGAGATAGAAATAATGGAGCTCAAAAAGGAGGCTCGGATATATAGAATAGGGTCGGTCATATAATGGCCGACTATGGCTATGGGCGGCAAGGGCCAACCCACTAAAGGGGCTGCCTTGGACGGCCACATTAAGGGATGTCCCGCACGGGAAAAAACTTTCATTTGGGAATTCCACACAGAATTAGGGCTGTGGCTGAGAATTTCGAAACCCCGTGCAAAATTTGAATGTGACCCTTTTGGAAAACAAAAAAAGTTACAAGTAAAATTTGAACAAGGTATGATTTCTTTGTTAAAGGTTTTCGTTCTTTGTACAAGATATAATATAGAGTCTAAAATTGAGTATCTGAATGTAATATTTTGTATCATGATTTTCACATACATATTTACATATTTTCGATTTTTTTTACAATTATTAAATTTCTATTTCTAAAAAACACTTCAAAAAATAAAAGAAATGCACCCAAATAACAAAATGTTAAAAATAAGTGTAATTGAGTAGAAATAAAAATTCAATTAGCAATGGTATCGTGAACCTCACAAAAGTAAGTAAAAACAAAATTTATTGTTGCCTGTGAGTTTCGAACGTGTGCCAGGTGCGTGGAATAATATGTATCAAACCATCTCAGCCAAGATTAGCTTATGTGTAGGGTAGTATATTTGTTAAGTTTGTGGCCATCCAACTCAAAACCAATTGGTAATGAGTGGAGAGGACCTATACTTTATATTCTTGGTTGCTGGTTACCCATTCTCCCATGTGGGACTATTCTCACACGCCCCCTCACGTGTGGCGTTCTTTGAGCCTAACACGTGTGTTTTTTTTTTCTTTACGGGTGAAGTGGACCACGTGTGGCTTTTAAACCTATCACGCGTGGGCCTAGCTCTGATACCATGTTGAGAAAAGAGAATTGTAATGATTTGTATTTATTTTCATAGCTATTACATAAGATCATTATAAGGAGTAGTACAAGAGAAAAGTTTAAGCAATTGAACAATGTGGGACTATATTTCTAACAATATTTAAACATATATATTCCTTAACGGAAGCGGCGGCGTGCGCGCAGGGATCTATATACTTTAACGGTTAAGGTATTATGAAAAGTAGGTCTTTTTAGGTGGGGGGTCAGTGCGGGGCACGCACTGAGCCCAAACACGACCCTGCTCAGAATAGGATTCTGAATTTTACTTTTTTTGAGGTCGTTATTGAATCCTAATTTGAATAAATGCATCAAAAGTAATACAGGCGACTTTGTTTGAAAGATATCTGAAAAGCCACATTTAAACATCACCACTCTTTTAACAAATATCCTATTGTTTGAGAAGCAGAAGGATTATGTTACAAAATCCTTCGGGTAAAATAAAGTCTCAATATCTTTCTCCTTTGCTTCTCATTATTTAATGTGTCATGTTGGAGAATGGAAATTTGGCTTTAGACTATGTTGATTTTGTCAGTAACTTTAATATAATTTTGTTTTCCTAATATAGTAGTAAGATCATAATTTCTTTTCAGTCTAAAATAAGAAAGTAAAATCAAATAATAAACATCAAATCTTTACTATATTTCTTTTCAGCCTTTTTAAGGAAAAAAGTTATGTAGATGATAAATAGTAATTAGTTATAACTTTACCATATAAGTCTTTCATTTTCTCTCTTTCTTATCCCACCCCTATTAAAAAATTTACTATAAATTTGCCTAGAGAGGCTCAAGAGAAACCATCACCTTATCAATCTTTGTGGTTCTTTTGAGTGCTTATCTCTCATACTGAAGTTGATCCAAGAGTCTATTAGGAGTACAGAAATGGAGTCCACTAGGACCATTGGGGTAGTACTACTCTTAGTAACTATCTCCTACATTTTTCCATTCACAAGTAAGAAGTCTTTTATTATTTTCTTTAGGTGCTTTCTGTTTCATTTAGTGTTGGGTGAATTTTACCTCCCTTTATTGTTTAAAAATTAGGATGATTTTTCTAATATTTCAAGTAAAGGGGAGGAATATCAATTTGCACAAAACCATTTGGGGTGCCCTTAATTGTTAAAAGACTTCAATTTTAAGGAAGTCTCTAGTTGATTGTTATTTTTCTCCATAGATTTTTTTTTTCAATTTACCATATGATTTTTATAGTTGTCACAATTAAATAATCTTTTTTTTTTGTGGTAATCCTTCTGTCTTGTGAGCTCTTATAATGACCTATTTTTCGGCCATAATTATTTTTTGTCGTTTACTGGTCGTTATATTAACAAATGAGACGTTCTAATGATTGTAATTTTATAGACTTTTTTCATCATCACTCGATGTGGAAAAAAAATGTAGTTTTAACTACTATTTTTAACTACGGTTTTATCCAGTAAACCAAACTGTCTTTGGATCGTTGCAACTCTATCTTTGTGTTATTTAAACAGTAAATTTCTAACAATAATTACCCTCAGAATAATTTTCTTTTTCGAGTGTTTTTTTTCCTAATTTCTAACTTGCAACTGTAGGTGCTACATATTTATATGGTATATGTTACGGAGCGAATGGGAACGATCTACCTTCGGCAAGCGCTGTAGTAGCACACTACAAGAAACATTTGATTACAAAGATGAGACTATTCGAACCTATACATGAAATGCTAGAAGCATTGAGAAAATCAGATATAGAAGTAACAATAGGTACAAGAAATGAAGATTTAACTAGTCTCGCGAACAGCCCAGAAGCTGCAATTAATTGGGTACAGACTAACATTATCCCTTATTTTACTGATGTAACGTTTACAATGATAACTGCGGGTAATGAAGTTATCCCCGGCAATTTTGCACAATATGTCGTTGGCGCCATGAGTAACCTTGACCAAGCTCTCGTCCATACCGGTCTAAAAGGGAGAATTAGAATAAGTACAGTTCTTTCAGGGTCATCTGTTACTAACTCTTATCCGCCTTCGCAAGGTACTTTTACCAACCCGGACATAATGAGCCAAGTTGCTGCATATTTATCAGCGAACGGGTCGCCTTTATACGTGAATGTATATCCGTATTTCGCTTATTCCCGTGACCCGGCAAACGTTCCTCTCAACTATGCTGTATTCAAATCAACAGAACCACAATTTACAGATGAAGGACATGCATACTACAATTTATATGATGCGACATTAGATGCTTATTATGCAGCTTTGGAGAAGATAAATTTCCCTAATCTGAAGTTAGCTGTAGGCGAGACTGGTTGGCCATTTGCAGGTAATGAGCCTTATACAAGTGTACAAAATGCACATGATTATACTGTAGGACTAATTACTCATGTAGCAACATCTAATGGAACTCCAAGAAGACCTAGTAGTGAACTTTATGACCTATTTATATTTGAAATGTTTGTTGAGAACTTGAAGCCAGCCGGTGAGGAAAGAGGTTTTGGTCTTTATTATGCAGATTTCACACCTACTTTCCCCTTCTTGGCACGGAATCAATGAGTGATGTTATTAGAGTGTCATTAAAAAATCCATGGTGGATTAATTTGCTTGTATGCATTTTATTACTTTTAATTGAATAAAGATTAACTTATTATCTTTGTTTGTTTTAGAATTTTGATAAAGTTGACTGCATTCAAATATTAATTTAGATGTATCATGATTTGTAGGCCCTTTTAAGAAAGGGTAAATTCGTAAAAGGACATCTTCGACTTCTGACCAACTTTATTATTTGGCCCTCGGATTTGTTCACTGCACTCTTTGTGTTAGTATATTTATACTCTTTTGTATTTTCTTTATTGACTAAGGCTATTCTTGTAATCTGTACATGGTTGTTCTTCTATATATATATACTAGGGTATATCCCGTGCCCTAGGGCACAGACACTTATATCAATCAAAAGTTACAAAATTTATTTTATATTTTACTGAGAGTGAGATCTTTGTTAGTTATTATTTTTTTGTATTATTTTTTTGTTTCTATTTTTTTAAATTAGTTATTATTTTATTGGGAGAGAGAGAGAGAGATTTTAATTTTTTTTCTTTAACCCTTAAAATTTATTTTGTTTCTTTTTTTCTTAAATTAGTTATTTTATTTCTAAGAAGGAAAGGATTGTTGTTTTTTAAATAAGTAACTTTATTTCTACGAAGGACTATATTTTAAATTTTGAGAAGGGCTTCTAGACAACTTTATTATATAAAATAAATTAGTTATTTTATTTCCAAGAAGGATACGGTTATTATTTTTTAAATAGACAACTTTATCTCTACCAAGGACTATATTTTAAACAGACAACTTTATTTTTTATATATTGTTATTTTTTATTGAGAGAGATAGATTTTTATTAGTTATTATTTTTTATTTCTTTTTTCTTAAATTAATTATTATTTTATTGAGAGAGAGAGAGATTTTAATTTCTTCTTTTAACCCTTGAAATTTATTTTGTTTCTTTTTTTCTTAAATTAGTTATTTTATTTCTAAGAAGGAAAAGATTATTGTTTTTTAAATAGGTAACTTTATCTCTACGAAGGACTATATTTTAAATTTTGAGAAGGGCTTCTAGACAATATACATAATTAAATAAGGATGTTTGTCCCAGTCATTGTTTTCCCTTCTGTTTTATATAATAGATATATATATATATATATATATATATATATTCATGCCCTAATGTTTAGGGTATCTTGAGTCTCATTTTCCTCTACACTTTGGACCCCAACTCCAATCTACGTTAAGTTTGCTATGCTCAAAGTCGAAAACAGAACAAGTGAATTTTACCATTAATTGACTTCCGTCAACTACAATGTTGAATCAAGAGTAACTTACCAACTGAGTTTTACCATTATTAATATCAATGATTACAGGTGATTCTAGAACATTCAACCAATATTATGATTGTATATTTAATTTTGAGATTTCCTAACTAATTCTTTTCGTTGTAATCACAAAAGCTATAAAAGGACACTTCCGACTTCTGACAGCTTGAATAATGGCCCTCAGATTTGTTCGCTACACACTAATTTGGCCAAAACTCCCTAAATGATTTGGTATTTAGTTAAAAAAGACTCATCAAACATTTTTAGGCTTCAGCTCCTTGTGGTAATTATGTGATTTTTTATTTCAGCGAAAATACCAGATTAACCTTTGGTCAAAGTAATTAAATTTTATTTTCATTTCACTATTTCTCTCTCTAAACCCACGATTCACACTATCTCTCGAAAAAACAGACGAACCCTAATCTCTTCTGCGAAAAGACTCATCATCGGTCAAGTTCGTCGCGATTTGGCAACTCTAACAATAAGCTCTTCGGGATTTGGCAACTCGAGCCCTAATCTCTTCTCTTACGATTAAGCTAATCTCTCTTACGATTTTGCAACTCGAACAATAGATAAAATGTTACAATTTTGCAGCAATTTCAATAACGATTTTGCAACTCGAACTATCTAGGTTGATTTTATCTATTATTGATTTTTCCATCGTAGTTGGATTTAGCAATTTTGGATCTATTTCAGTAACATTTTAGCTATTGTTCATAGATCTTAAATAGATGATTTTAGCTACTGTTAATGTGGATGTTTTGTTCATAGTTTGTTCATTAGCTACTGTTAATGTGGATGTTTTATCCATTAACTATTGTTCATGTGGATGTTTTTTTCATTAACTACTGTTAATGTGAATTAGCTTAATTATTGTTGTATTTAGGTCTATAAGTTCTATTTTATGATGCTACTTAGGTCTCTCACAAGGAGTTTGTTTAGGTTCCGCTGAAATCAGGTCGTTTAAATGATGCACAAGACCTGCTCGACGAAATGCTTCAATGAGCTTGCACTGCTTGCAAACACCTTGCAGTTTGGTTTATGAAACATAAAAGCTTTGTAAATTTATTAGATTAGTGTGTTGTTCTTTTCGTTCATTTTGGTTACAACCTATCTAGATGAGAAGCATTTTGTTGTCTTTTTGTTCTAAATTTGATGCTATTATATGATGATGCCCTCAATAGTGTTTATATGTTGCAAGGTTGTTGTGAGACCATGCAAGGCTGTTGCAAATCCTTGCAAAGTCTTGTATTCAACATCTATGTTGATTTTAGCTACTGTTAATGTGGATTAGGCTAATTTTTTTGTATTTAGGTCTATAAGTTCTATTTTATGATGTTATTTAGGTCTCTTGCAAGGCTTTTCTTTAGGTTTTTTTGAAATCGGGTCGTTTAAATGATGCACAAGACCTGTTCGACGAAATGCTTCAATGAGATTGCAGTGTCTATAGCAAACACCTTGCATTGCCTTGCAAACACCTTGCACTACCTTTCAAACAACTTGTAGTGCCTTCGAAACACCTTGCAGTGCCTTGCAACTCAGTTGCAAAATATTTTTGAATTGCTTTGCATTAGCTAAATTACTTGTCTTTTTCTTCGCAGAGTTGATTGTGCGTTGCATATATGCCTACTCATTTTGAATATTACAAAAGGCGAGGATGTTTAATAAATGGAGGTTCAACCACAATCAATACATGAGAAAACTTAGTGGAAAGATAGAAATTGTGAAGAAAATTTGTTAGCAACTAAAATTGGATCTTCTCTCTCTAGAATGAATTACCTAAACAAAAACAGCTAAGATTTCTATTTTTTTGTTGAAACAACGAGCAAGGGAGATTCGTATGACCTAAACCTAAAATTGATTAATGATTTGCTAGCTAAATCATCTAATTTTAACTGGAAAATATCAAAAGAACTTCTCCCTCTCTTGGCTGCGTTTTTTTCTCGTCTGGGATGGTATCTTTTTGTTTTTAGTTTTTGGGGTAATTTGGTCATTAGAAAATGAGTTGAATTTTTATTTGGGCTTGAAGACTATTTTAAAAAGATATGTGGTGCCTAATAACAATAATTCTTAGATTGCCTTTTCAACCAAAGAAAATAGGAAATTGGGTCGGATGTCGAATCAAGAGTAACTTACGAACTCAATTTTACATTAATTGTTATCAAATAGTCCAGGCTATTCTAGAACATTTACCAATATTAAGATTTTATTTTAAATTTCGAGATTGCCTAATTGTTTCTTTCCCTTGTAATCACACAATCTACTTAGATTTATACACCTCTTTCAATTGTACTAGATGGTCAAAAGGGAAATTTGGCCAAAACTCTATAAAAATTTGGACTTTGGTTAAAAATGATCACTCAATATTTTTAGTCCTCGCGACAGCTTTGCAGCGCCTTGCGACAACTTTACAACTGTTTTGCAACAGCTTTGGATTGCCTTTCAACACCTTGCAACACCTTTGCAATGACTTGCAACCCCTTGCAACACCTTTTTGAAGATATTGGGTTTTTAACTGAACAAAATACAAATATTTGAGTTTTTAACAAGAAAAAAATACAAAACTTGGATTTTTAACCAAAAAAAATACAACTCTTCTTTTTAACTACAAAAAGTTTAAATTTGGGTCGGCGATCCAATTTTCTGTGTTAAAAATGAGAAGTCTTAAAATTGATGTATATTCAAACTTAATAATCCACTACATGAGCATCTCCAATGGAACACTCTAAGAAAAACTCCAAAATCCTAGTTTTCAAGTGTGAGTTAAGATTCTCGTTCTTAACTGTCAAGATAAAGGCACTACACTTTTTTTAGCCTCCAATGAAGATCTCTAAAACATCCTTACTGAGTACACATGTCATCTCTAATGCAAAAATAAATAAATAAAATTCAATTAGTCTTATTGCAGCTAGCCAGTTTGAAATGAAGGATCTAGCCACTCTCTGTCATAAGGGTTTGGAGTATCATTTAACCCACAAGGTTATCTTCTCTCCCATACCCAATACATTACAATATTCTTGCGCGTGCACGTATCAATAATACTTGGATGACTAACTCTCTAATCGAATCTAATGCTCGTTATTCTTTTATCGATGGTACTCTTTTGGAAGATCCTACACTATTTCGCGCTGTTGTTGGTAGTTTGGTTTATCTCACTATTACTCGTTCAGATATTGCATATGTTCTGCATGTTGTTAACCAATTTGAGGGTTCACCTACTACAGTTTATTGGACAGTTGTACTTCCTATACTGAGATATCTCTGAGGTACTTGTTTTTAATGTGTCCTTTTGTCATCGACCTCTTCCTTGACTTTGTGAGCATATTTGGGTGCAGACTGGGCGACTGATTGCACAGATCGCAAGTCCATTTTAGATTATTGTGTATTCTTGGGTGATTTCCTTATTTCGTAAAGGAGCAAGAAGCAGACTAATGTATATAGATCATCCACTAAAGCTAAGTATCGTGCTATGGTATTTACCACAACTGAGATAGTCTGGTTACCTGAGTTACTTGCAGACATTGTTGTTTCCATTTTAGAGCATACTCCTACGTATTGTGACAATGAAAGTGATATATATTGTGCATAATTCAATCTTTCACGAACGCACCAATCACATTGGAGACTGATTCACTTTACTCGACATCATTTCGCTCAAGGCACCATTAGTTTGTCGTTCATTTCATCCATTATGCAGATTGCTGACTTGTTCTGTTGTTAACCAAATCAAATCCGGTTAAGCATTCGTTTCTTAGCAGGCAAACTTTACATGTTTTTCAATACTGCATCGGGAGTTTGAGGGAGGGTATTAGAATTATATATATAATATGGTAGTTTAGTCATTGGCCCATTACAGGCCTTTTATTCTTGTCTTTTTATTTATTTGTCTATTTGCTATCTTGTAAATCTAACTACAACTAATGAAATCGTTGCCTTCATTGAAAGTTTCTCACTTCTTTAATCTCCCTCTTTTGCATATTGCTGTTCAATAGTGATTTCTACAATACTTTAGTAGTTGTTATTAACAAAATGATTCTTCCAAAACAGTACTTTACATAATAAGACAATTTTTTTCCTATTAGTCATAATCCCATGGAACCATCTTGGTGATGAAAAAAATATCAGTAGAAACAACAAAAGATCTTAAAGAAAAGAACCTCTACAAAATTAGGGCGACCCGAGCACAAATCAGCCAGAGCTTCTGTTTTGGGAACCAACGTAATCAACGGCTTTATGTTTTAAATTCTAAACAAATTTATAACTCTATTTAAGTTATAGGTCCGGCCCTGTCCACAACTAACATTAATTATAGTGTAAATTGAAACAAAAACTAAAAATTTAATCAAGCAAAAATAGTCAATACAATCTTGCCTTCTCTAAAAAGTAAAGCTAATTAATAATGAAAATTATTCATACATATTAAAGATATTATATTGTATATATAATAATCCTTGTAGCTGCTTCTACACAAATTGTCCTATTCATGAAGGTATAGATTTCTTCTTCATTCCAAAGGTTAAGCTACCCATTTTTTGCTACTAGAACTTGAATTACTTTCCCCATCATCCCTAAGACCTAAACTAGAAGATCCTGAGGTAGGTGGTTTCACTGTTTGGCTTTCTTTACTAATAATAGAGTTAATTGCTGCTTCAACAGCAATCCTAAACTTTGGATCTGAAGCTATAACACTTACATTTTCAGCTAACTTTAATGCCTTATTCTGATCTTCTTCTTCTACCTTTCCTTCCCTTCTTTCATTAACTAATGTTTCTTCATGGCCAGTTTTGTTGAATAACTGTCTACTAACTAAACCATCACCCATGTTAGAATTCGAAGCAAAACCAGGATTATTAGAAAACCATGGGTAGTTAAGTTGTGGAAATGAAGTAGAGGAACTAGGGTTCTTGAGTTGAGTCCTGGTTTGATTAGATGAGTTGTTTGATAGGTCTAGAATGAATCTATTGTTCGAAGAATCGGAGTTTGAATTGTTGAAGTTGTTGTTAAATGAGTATGAAGTAGTAGAATGGGTAGTTAATGGATTAAGGTTTATATGGTGAGACATGGGTATTTGGATATTGTTTGAAATGTTATCTGAAAATATGTTTAGAGTATTCGGAGACGGTTTTGATGCCGTTGTTAACATAAAATTATTAGATTCCGTCGAAGTTGTCGAAGCCATTGAAGTTGCACCCACAGGTAAAGGATGGTTATGTGTACCCTCATATGTTGTTATGAGTATTGTCATGTCCTCTTGGCATCTTTGAACCTAATTTACATTTACATCATCAAGGACTAGATTGATTTAACACATATTCACAATTTTCAAGATGTATATAAAAGATAAAGAGAGAGCGAGTCGAAACAGTAAGATTCAAACACTGGTCTCTCGAGAGGATATGAACATATAGTGGTAGAATAATATTATATATGTACCTGTTTTCTAACTGGACACCCAGGAGATACAGTACATCGATAGTAGGCCCTCGGACATGGATTTCCTTTCGCTATTTTCTGCCCGTATTTCCTCCATTGACATCCATCATTCATCTATATTAATTCATCTCAATATTTCATCAATCATTGTTTGCTATAATTAAAGGTTCAAACTTTACTTTCTAGTAAATTGAACTTACAGTAGCTTCTTGACATCTTGCTCTAACTGAAACCCGAGCTTTACGATTAGGTGGGGAAGAAATATTGTTTCCGATTCCGGGAACTTCGATCTTTTGAAGCTTATTTTGGGTTGATGAAGAAGCCAAGCTATCTATCACAAAATCTCCATCTTTATCTTGTCTACTAGCTTCTTCTATTCTTCTTTCATTTTGATAATTAAGTACATGATTATGATGATTACTTTGTAACATCAATGATAGCCCTAATTCATGAGATTCTTCTCTAAACTTGTTTCGGCTTTCAAATGGTATACGTTGAGGCATTCGATGTTCGAAATCTAGGTATTCATGAACTCCCTTTGATTCTTCACTTGTGATTTGTTCATCACCATGGAGTGCATGAAAGATCTGTGGGTCCTATACATATACATATATATATATAGAGAGAGAGAGAGGGAGAGAGGAAAATATCAATTATTGGTAAATTTTGGAGAGATCAATAAACTAAACTGTCTTTTGTTACGATAGTGAGCCGTAGCAAATTATTGAAAACTCTTGTAAATGGGCATTTGCAAATGTGTTAGCTAGACCGTAACAAAAGATGTGTAGCAAAAGCAATGTTTTATAGGAGGGAGAGAGAGAGAGAGAGAGAGAGAGAGAGAGAGAGAGAGAGAGAGAGAGAGAATGGGTCTCTAGCTAGGAAGAGAAATTGGACCTTTTTGGAGTCATTTTGTTGGATGATTGATACTTTCAATTGGAGGTCATGGTAATCCTTCATAGTTTGCTCAACCACCTTCTTCAAAACTTTGTTTTCTTCTTTCATTCTATTCATCTCTACCTTTAGCATAGACAACTAATGAACAATTATACTAGTTAAGTCTTTGGCTATATAAGCAATTAATTAAAACTAGAGAGAGAAACCAAAGTGAGATAGAGAGATAGAGAGAGAATTAGATTGTAAGCTCCTAGTGTAATTGTATACCTCTTTGATTTTATGGGTTGATAGGTCACTTCTCTCCTTTTCTTTTCCTTCTTCCAATAATTCTTGTTCTTGGATTTCATCACCTTTTGGATCTTCTTTGTTTTGGTGAACTCTTTGTTCTTCTTGATCATGATGATCTATAGTATTACTTTGATTTCTTTCATGGGTACCTTGATTTTCTTCTTCTTGATTACCTTTTAATTTCAATGAAAGATTGATTTGCATTGTCTTCTTATTATTATCTCCCAATTCATCCATTGCACTCTCTCTCTCTCTCTCTCTCTCTCTCTCTCTCTCTTCTCTCTCTCTCTCTCTCTCTAAATTCTAATCCCTATATAGAGTACAAGTATAAATCCAGCTTTTGAGGCACCAAAGTCAATACTCTCGTCCCTAAGGCGTATAAATAATTCATTTTAAGATATACAAGAAGGAATCTCATCAAGGTCATAACTGAAGTTTAGGTATTATTATTTAAATAACATGCATTTAGAGCATAGTCTTAATTGTTCATAATGTATTTACAACAAAAAAAAATGTTCATAATGTAAGAGTCAGATCATATAAATATTATATATATAGTATATTTATTGCATTTGTGTAAAAATGGGTCACTCTAATAAAAGTACATATTACGTGAGAAGTATCCTGTTTTACCCAGCACGAACACATCCAAACAATCTACAGACGAATCGAAAATCGCTAAGAGTCTCTTCTGTATATCAGTCTAGTCGTGATCGTGTCATCACAAGGCGTCACATTACCGAAAATTATTTGGGCAATTGGTTGTACATTTACTCCGAAAATTTGGATGGTCACATACTCGATTAACGGTGGAGGTAGAATCCATCATTTTTTTTTTACTTCTTTTAAATGGACGGAGTAAAGCAAAGATAGGAATATTCTTTCATGCCTATATCATGGTTTATGGGTCTTTATATATCCCAAAGTTTTTTTAAATGAATGACTTTTGGATTTCATGTCCAATAATAAATTAAAAACACATATTATTAAAGTTATATTTCTTGGTAAATTTTAGGAAGAGTTTGACATACCAGTTAGATTATTACGTGTTAACATATATTTTTCCTCGTAATTTTGAATAACACAACTTTCCTTTAAAAAGAAATGTGAAATGTGAAATGACGAAGAAGAAATGTTTTTCTGTTGCTGATAAAAACTTTACAATAAGAAGATTTTCAATTGTTACTATGTGCTACTTATATGATTTTTACAGTTTTATGTCTATAATTTAAATGTTTTTAATTTTGCATACGATAAACACATGTACCTGAAGATATTTCATCGTAGAATACTTACGTTAAAATTAACTATTGCTTGACTCAGTTTCTCGACTAAATCACTTCAACAATACCTTTAAGTTTTGCTATATATTCATACTATCATACTCTTATAAATCACTTCTGATTTTAATTTGGCAGGGCAAGACATCCTGTACTTACAAACACTTACATTATATAAACAGTAAACAAATTTTTAGGGACCTACACTATTAAAACAACATTGTCAACTAACACCAAATTAGGAATCCTCTATTGTCATTAGACTTCAATTACCTTCTTAATTATGATCACTCCCATTAAACAAATGTTTTTTTATTTGCACAAGAGTGTTAATTAGTTTAGATCCCGTGGACCCGGTTGACAAATCATGGTTGAGCCCAAGTAACATCCTGGCTACGATTTTAAATATCAATTTGTATTAGTTTACTACTACATATAAAATGATGAGATATCAATAAGTTCGTTCGTTTTTCTTTCAACTACACAAAATATTTCATATGTTTTTGTAATTAGTTGGGTTGTGTGGCTTGCCAGCTTGTAACAAGAATGTCATGTAACATGTTTTTCAATATATCAAGAACTTCCGCATTTTTCAACAAGAAAAAAGAGCTTGCACATGACTTATTTATAACTGTGGATAAAGAACCACCATGACCGCTTTTGCTTTTCGGGTGCTTCATAGTTAAAAAAAAAAAAAGCTACTTTGGAAAGTTAATTTGTTTGCCGGAACACAAAATTGGATGGAAAGTTTCATTATGATCAGTCAACAAGAATAAAAGACTTGGTCAATCATGTTTGACTGTATTGACGTAAAAGAATAGAAGATCTGGTGTCATCTTCACTGTCTCCCACTCCGGCCAGCCACCACCACCTCTACCGCCAGTCCCCCACCTCTCTCTCCTTCAATTATTTTACAATACCACTACCTATTGTTAACTTAGATTTGTCTGGAACCATCAACCAGTGAAGAAAAAGTCAACATATATAAGTCAATTTAATCTCTTTATAATAGCACTAAATTCTGTTAAGATGTGAAGGAACACAAATTATAATTTAATATGTGCGTAAACAAGAATAAATTTATATATATTGATTATATAATCAAATATAATGATGTCATGAAGTAGACCCCCATGGTTAATTTGGACAAATCCCAAAAAATGCCACATGAACCCACACACTTCCACAACCATAATAAATGATTTGCCACTGGATGTGGTATTTTCCCCTCTGGGTGAGATTAGAGTCAAATACACTTATTGGTTACAAAAGAATAAAATAAAATGCACATTTTAAATACAATAATATTTGACAAAATAATGTATAATTCTATGGCACTGTTGCATATTGGGTCAATCTGGACTCCAACCCAGACCTAGCATGTCCATTTTAAAATAGTGTCAGATCCGATTAGCCCCATTAGTCTAACTTCCAATCTGACCTTGGACCTGACTCGATCGAGCCGGAACACTAGTTCAGTTTGTCCTTAACTGATTGTTAACTTCTAATCCTTCTTTACAGTTTCTGATTTCTTTTTTTAAATTTTGTATAGGAAAAGAACATGAATATTTTGTCAAGAGTTCGACCAGAACCCTTGATCGAGGTTCAATTTTAGTCTAGCTTTTGATAGAGAGTTTTCTTTTTCTTTTTCTCTCTACAATAGAGTAAGAGAACTATGGAGAGAGAAGATAGATTAAGAGAGAGAAAAAGAGACAAAGAAAGAACAATATGGCGTGAGGGATGCTCATTTACACTTCCCAGAGACGCATTCAATATTTTCTTTTTCAGGTGTCTATATAGAACTAAGTTTTGTAGAGAGAAAGAGAACGATGGAGAGAGAAGAGATAGATGAAGAGAAAGAAAAAGAGACAAAAAAAGAACAATATGGACACATTTTTGAACCAATTGAACTACTTGAGCACTATGTTATTATATTTTTTTTTTTTTGGAAAAACTATGTTATTATTATGAACCGTCAACTATTAATTATTTTCCTAGTGGTCTAAAATTTCTTTTTAATGCGTTTTTCCGAAAGTGAAGGTAGGCTATAACCTACCCTAGCCCTATACTAGACCCGCCACTGATCATCGGTGTCCGAAAGAATAGAATGACATGAATACTTCTAAGTACATAAATGACCAGACTCGTTATGAATACTTACAAGTGTACGAGAAAAACAAAAGATAAAACTTAAGATGAAGTCGGGCCTATCCAGCAAACTTCGCCCCAACCCAGTCTCACTGTCGGGCTGGACTAGATTGTCTCGTGGGTTCAATCAGATCCAACCTGGGATTTGGATATAACTCTGAGCTAGCTTGTAAAGATTAAAATTCAAATCGTATATTATAATCACTTCAACAAAAAAATCATATATTATGATTAAAAAAATACAAATGAAAATCGTTTTCACCAGAGAAAGAGTTGGTTTTTTGTTTACTAAACCGATGATCTCGAAAGGGGGGTTGGGTGGGTGGGGGATTATTTTGGATGGAAGATGTTAGTCTCACGTTGACGTTGTTGTTGTTGGTTGGGAGAAAGAAGACAAAGGAGCAAACGTCGCCGCAGCCAATTCGTCCGTTAGGTCTTATATATATAGAGAGAGAAAACCGAACTTAATTACTCAAAAATTGTTAAGGTCAATTTGATGGTGCTGTCCTCCCTAAGGAGTATGTAAGCATTACACAACAATTTCTCCCTTCCCTCCCCCTTGGTCCATGGATCAAGCTTTACCTAACCATTTCTATCTTCTCTCCCCTATGGATTTAGGAATGCTAATCAACAAGTGAAGAAATAATTCGAGTGAGTTTTCAATCATGACGGGAAGAAAGATTTTCAGTTAGTTCTCGGCGTTCATTCGGGGCAATCTACACTTGGGCGAGGGTTGGGTATAGCGACTTTTGACTCTATAAAATAGGAGTGAGTTTATTAATTTTGATCATCTTGAAATAGTGTACTCTCTCCGTCCCAAATTAAGAGTCTCATGTTTTCTTTTTTTATCACATAAAATCTCTTACTTTCCATAAATACCCCTTCATATATGTTTTCAATATATGGTGCGTCAATTAAGCTAATTAAGACATTTGATTATTTCCAAAACAAAAACTTGTTTTCCAGTGAACAAATCCATTCTTTTTGGATTAATAAAGTGAGAAAAATTAATATGGTTACATGTATTTCTAGAATGAAAATTGTAATCTTTGAATTACTTCAAGAAAAATTATCAAATAAATAAGGGCAAACATGGAAGAAGAGAAAATATGAAAATAAGTTGGATTCTAAATATGGGACTCTTAATTTGGGACGGAGGGAGTAATAGCAAATTGTTATTTTGATTTGAGTTGTTTCTCTCTCGACGATGAAGCTTATCTTTCGTCATCTCATTGGTCGACCTTTGTTCGTTATTTTTATTTTCGAAAATGACTCAAAGCCCAAAAAATGGGGGGGTAAGTAAGCTTCACCTCCATCCCAAATTGAAGGAGAAATCTAAATGTCTGAATCACCTGACAGTTCCCTTTCTTTTTCGTTTTTCCTTCCGTTTTTGCCACTGCCCGGTACATTAGCTGACTATCCCTCACCCCCCTTAATTATTTGATTCATTGAAGCTTAGCATTAAATGCCTCCATTAAATTAGGGAAATAGATTTCCATTCCAAATCTTGCTGCCTAATTTTCTCCTGATTAATAACTTTTTTTTCTCTCTCTACAACCAAAAGATCTCTTTTTCATTTTTAACTCAAATTTTCGGCTGCAATTTTTTCCTTCCCGGCCTTCTGTTTTGAACTCCTTCTTCTTCAAGATAAACATCAAAGGATCATCAGCTTCTGAGTAGGGTTTCCTGTTTTTTGGGTTATCATGTCAGTGATTTTTTAATTTATAAACTCATCTTCTTGCCTTGAATGTTATCATTTAATGTCTCTTCTGCCATGAACGATCCTTAAACAAAAACAGTTACACTCTTAAACTCATCTCTTTGCCTTCAATGATATCATTCAGTGTTTCTTAAACGCATCTTCTTACCCTGAATGATATCATTTAAAGAAGATGAATTAGCCTCTTAAAGATGATGAATATTCCTCTATAAAAATAGTTAACTAAAATGTTTTTGATAAATGAAATGTCTGGAACTGTTCCATAATTACATCTAAAGATGACGAATAATCCTCTTGAAGATGATGAATCTTTTACTACTATCTTGGAAATTCCTTCGAAATAAACAATTTACTGGAACACTGGTTCATTCCTTCTCTTCTGTAGAATGAATACAGAAGAAATGACGTCCCAGTCAAATACAGAGTCCATGGGAGGAGCAGAACTATCAGGGAGCAGTTTTTGGAGGACTCCATTATGGTTTAATACACTATTATAGTGTCATATGTGATGATGCACAAAATGTCCAGACGTTGACTAACGTCTGAAGAGTCAAGATCAGACATGAAGTCTACTGGGTCAACCCGGCTTAAGGTATCAAGATAGCTGAGCCCCTGATGGTCCACCGAATATTCCCCTAACTGGGAGGTCGGCCAGAAGAAACCAGCCCTGCAAAACGCCCTTGGTATGGACAGATCAGCTGATAGAGAAAGATATTCTCTATATTTAATATTAGGATATATTTTAGAAGATATTCAATAGTTATTAATATTAGGAGTTTCTATATTTTAGAAGATATTTTATAGTTATCTAATATTAGGAGTTTCCATATTTTAGAGTTTCTAAGTAATTTAGGAGTTTCCATATTTCTATATTTCTAAATATTAAATCCTAGTTGGAGTCTAAATTCTCTAATTGTAGCCTATATATATGGCTGAGTTCATAGTAGTTAGATATGAATATGAATATTGAAGTTATTAATAAAGTTTTATATTAGTATTACGTTTATCTTTGGCTGGCCTAGATGGCCTAGAGAAGAACTTGAAGGTTCTTATCAATTGGTATCCAGAGTAAACGTTTCTATCATTCGCTTTCGCATTACTTTTATCTTCATTAGAGAATTTCGTTTATGGTACAAACTCGAAAAGAAAAAAAAGAAAGAATGGAGAAGCAATTAGGTGAATTGGCGGAGAAGATGACTGAGATGAAGGTAAATCAATCATTATTGATTGAGAAGATTGATCGATTGGCCAACAATAGAGGGATTGTGTCTCAAAGAGGTGATCGTTTTAAAGGTGAAAGGTTATATTTTAAACGGTTTAACGGATCAGATGTGGAAGGATGGATTTTTCAAGCTGAACAATATTTTGAGATCTATGACACTGCACAAGACCAAAAGATTCAGTTTGCAATCAATCACTTGGATGGAAAAGCATTGCAATGGTGTCGTTGGGCTAAAAGAGGTATTCGTTCGTGGGAAGAGTTTGTTGAAGCGGTTGTCGATCGCTTCGGGAGAATGACGTATGAAGATGCAGGGGATGCACTAGCAAAATTACGACAAACAAACCCCTACTATAAATATCAAGAAAAATTTGATTGTCTTTCAAATATGGTTAAGGAGCCCGAAAAAGATAAGGAAAAGACAGAGAGAAAAACAACCAAAGTAGAGGAAAAGGAAGCTCACAGAGAGAACACAAAAATCTTAGAGGAAGACGACATTGATGCCATCCTGATGAATATACAAAAAGAAGAATCTAAAAAGAAGGAAATTCACATTGAAGAAAATGTTCTTAGACCTTCTTTTTGATCAAACTATTCGATGAACATCAATCCACTGAAGGAAACAAGACTGATCATATATGGAGGATATTCCAAACAAGTAGCATCTAATAAGAGTAACTGCTCTGAGAAGGGAAGTTCTAAGTCTCTGAAGTTATCTCCAAAGTACTATGGTCTATACAAAATACTGGAAAAAATCGGTCCAATAGTGTATCGTTTGGAATTACCAGACGGAACTAAAATTCATCTTGTTTTTCATATTTATGTTTTGAAGAAGGCACTTATCCTCAATATTGTGATTGATGATGAAATACCAATTGTGGAAGATGAGGGAGACCCGGTGTTAACTATGACTGAAAACATCCTTGAGGGCAAGGATGCTGTCAAGGGAGGAGGAATGATAGAGAAAGATATTCTCTATATTTAATATTAGGATATATTTTAGAAGATATTCTATAGTTATTAATATTAGGAGTTTCTATATTTTAGAAGATATTCTATAGTTATCTAATATTAGGAGTTTCCATATTTTAGAGTTTCTAAGTAATTTAGGAGTTTCCATATTTCTATATTTCTAAATATTAAATCCTAGTTGGAGTCTAAATTCTCTAATTGTAGCCTATATATATGGCTGAGTTCATAGTAGTTAGATATGAATATGAATATTGAAGTTATTAATAAAGTTTTATATTAGTATTACGTTTATCTTTGGCTGGCCTAGAGAAGAACTTGAAGGTTCTTATCATCAGCCTTGGAGTCTTCAAAGGAGTAGGGGGGGGGGGTCCGCACAGGTTCGGCCAGTGTCTTACTTCCAGAACTGGGGAGGCAGCACCGCCAAGCGACCTACCGACTTATCAAAGATTCAAGATAGACTCTAAGAAAAACCCTAGATACTCAAGAGAGGAAACTTCTCCTTCGGTTTGACGACAACCGCCTCACAGGGCCGTGACTGAGATTTTGGAGGCCCAGTGCCGAATTTGATTCTGGGCCCTTCCTACAATAAAAACTACAAATAAAAATTAATTAAAAAGCAAGATAACATAACAACAGATAAATGAAAATCATAGATGAATTCAAATGTATTGTGAATAAATTAGTTACATGAAAAAAATTCATTTCAAATTCTAAGAATCCGCAATTACTTGCAAACAAAAATTATACTCCCTCCGTACCAAATTAAGAGTCCACTATTCCTTATTTGGATGTCCCAAATTAAGAGTCCCATTCCTAATATATCATATAAAATCCCTTACTTTTCCATGAATACCCTTTCTTTGATAATTTTAATATATGGTGCATTAGTTAAGCTAATTAAGATATTTGACATTTTCCAATACAAAAGTTGGTTTTTCTTTGTAATCTTTCAATTACTTTAAGAAAAGTTAATTACTTCAAGAAAAGTTACATGTATTTTTAGAATGAAAATTATAATCCTTGTATTGCTTCAAGAAAAGTTGTCAAGTAAATAAGGGTAAACTTGGAAGAAGAAAAAATATGAAAATAAGTTGGATTACCAATATGGGACTCTTAATTTGGGACGGAGGGAGTATGTTTATTATATCTTAGATTATATATATATCTATAACCACAAATAACACAACGAAGTTTTAAACTCGTATAGATTTGTGTATTTAATATAATATTGAATATTTGGCTTACAAATTATTAAACATGACAAAGTCTAATTTATTGATGTAAGACAGTTAAAAAAGTGTCATAGAGAAGAAATGAGGATTTAGTTAACCATTGTACCACAAAAGGTAGGTTGATAAAAAAACAAAAATTTGGAGGACAAAGGATTTGAACCCAGGTCCCTAACATGGATAATAAGATGGCTTACCAAGTGAACTAAGGAAAATCTATAAGAGAAGTGGGCCCGTGATAGGGGGAGGGGGGGCAGTGCGAC
>BEHA01001245.1:298962-315605 GCA_002897215.1 Eschscholzia californica subsp. californica | reverse complement strand
ATCAGTTCATTCTTTTACTGCAAAGAACACCCTGACTGGTTTAAGCGCCAGAGCGATTTTCGAATCCTTTGCAGGTTTTTCCCCCTCGAGAATAGACGAACAGGAGCTGGAGCATGGGCGAGGAATAGGAGTGAGGAGCTGGAATAAAGAGAAGCAGAGCAGGAAGCAAAGCTGGAAGCAGGAACACTAGACTGAATAACACCCAACATGATGGAATAATCATATATAACGGAGGCTGTCATGCATCAACTCCATTGTTCATGCTGATCTAACGGAAGGCCAATTTTTTACATCAGCAATATGTATTTGTTTTTTTTTTTGGGGGATTGGTCCAAAGACCCAAAACCAAACCGCTAATAAAAGGATAGCCCATGCAGAGGAAAAACGAGAGGCAAGTCCACTTAATCGGATATTATGTTGAAAAGACGAAAAAGGGCATAAATTTTTTGGGAAATCACGAAACTACCATCCTTAAAGATTGTATTAAATCTTAAAAAATCTTCAACAAACTGACTTGTGAGTGAACCGTCCCATCTCATCAATTTTCTCTTACCAATTTTTTTCTTTTCTTCCTATAAAAAACGTTTCTACTTCCCAAACCCACTTCCTGTAGTGTCATTATTGGAAAAGTTTTCCAAAGCTTTCAAAAACCTACGTTTCTTACTCATTTCGCCTGGATCTGGTTGTTTAACTAGTTTTCAGTAAGGAATTGCGGGAACTGGTTATTTACAAATCTAAACTTTTCTCCGACGAAATTGATTTTGTTCACAACGGTGAAGATTTTAGAGTTTGGGTCATTGTTATCTTTTATAACTCTTTATCTCTCTCTCTGAAATTAGGTCATTGTTAACTTTTATTTATCTTTAGATCGAGCTGATAATGTGTGATTTCTTAGAAGAGTTTTTTGAGTAAAACAAACTCATTTGGGTCAAAAAATTTAGAGAAAGAAAGACTTATGTAGGTTGTTTATTTATAGTTCAGGAATTTGCTTGATTAAAAAAATCTGAAGGCATCAATTCATCAAACAAGTTCTATTGTTTGTTTATAGTTCAAAAATATCAAAGAAATGAATAGAGCAGTTGGAATCGATAATTCTCCTTGATTTCATTGAATTTGGACAAAATCAAATATGGGATTTCATCATATATGGTAGAAGAAGTTCAAGATGTGCAGATTAGAGAAGTCAGAGAAGAAATCTGATTTTAGGGTTGATAATAAGGAGAATATATTATGGGTGGGGTTTAAGTCATTCGGAGAAGGTAAAGATGAAAAATTGAAGAACTCGGTTACTTCTAGGTCTATAATGAAATTGTAGATGATTAGAGAAACAACAATGGTTTTGTTATGGACTTCTGTAGTTCAATTAACAACATTGGGTGAATTTTGGCGTCTTAGGGTTTTGAAAGGATTGTCTGCTACAGTTTGCGACAAAGACTACAATCACAAATGTTCAGAAAATTGATTTGCGACAGAGACTACACCTAGAATTTTTAAGGAAATTGATTTGTGTACAGGAAAAAAAATTTTGTACAAGAAATATGTTTGTGTGCATGGAAGAAAGTTGGGTACAGGGAATAATGTTGGATTTAGAAGGGAATCCTCTACTACAACTAGAAATGCGCTTTCAACTAATATGTATACCGAATGTTCCATTTGGGGAGCAAGATATTATGTACTACGATAGAAAAACTTACATTCGTCAGGACTATAATAATATGTATACCAAATGTACATTTTTTAATTTACTATACATAAGAAATGTTTAGGAAATAGATTTGTGTACATGAAATTTGATACTACAATCATATTTGTGTACAGTGACGTGGCCGTGAATTTGGGGGCCCGGTGCGAAATTTTATTCGTGGGCCCTCCATACTATAATTGAGAAATGAAAAAATCTCAACAAAACAACAAGAAATATTACATCTAATGAGATTAAAATCATATAAAATAACGATTTTAACACAAAATTACCGTATGAAAAAAGTAATTTTCTATCTAATAAGGCAATATAACATATATATATATATATATAATACTATAGGTATTCATCGTTAGAATTATATAGCCGAGTTAGAGAAAGAAACAAACTACACATATGACACATAACATATTAGCACATGATACATTACAATTAGGCCAATTAATGTCAAATATTAGAGAACGTTGGAGTGTAAGAGTCTTGGAGAGAATATGATGTAGGGTTTGGCGGAAGCGTAAAAATAATAGAACTCATTGATAAAAACTAAGATTAAACAAAGAATAACTGAAATAATTAAAGTAAAAGATGCAATCAAGGTTGATTTGTATTTGATGATTCAATTCAATGTTTAACAAGACAACCTAGACTTCTCTTATATAGAGATTAGGCTTTCCTAGATAGACTCAAATAAAGAAAGAGGATAACTACTAAAGATACTTTCCTTGATTGCTAAGATACTAAAACATAGAAACCCTAAATACCTAAACCTGGAACTATACTAATGTGGCGACTTGGTCGTTACACCCGTTAGCGCTCTGGTCGGGAGGCCCACTATGATGATGGTCGCCATCATACTCCCCGCTGCGGAATAACTTGCCCCCGAGTTGGCGTTGTCGTAAAGCAGATTGTCCGGATAATACGGATATATCTCGGCGACGTTGAGGGTGTTGGAGAGATTGAACTCTGGCGGAAAATTGATGACAAATGCATTGTCGTTGATTTTGGTGACGATCTTGAAAGGACCAAATTTCTTTTGACCAATTTTCTTGGATATGCCGACTAAAGTTTATTGCATGGAAGATTGATGACAAACGCATTGTCGTTGATTTTGGTGAGGATCTTGAAAGGACCCAATTTCTTCTGACCAATTTTCTTGGACATGCCGACTGAAGTTCGTTGCATGGAAAGAAAGACCGTAACTAAATATAAATCGTCAACTTCAAAATCATTAGAGAAAGTTCTTCCGGAATCTTTCGAAAAAGAAAAGATTGGTGGTACCACGTACAAAGATTTCACCGAGGCAATCCTTAGTTCCCACTTTGCGCCAGAGTTGCCGGAAATTTGAAAAAGACAAAGAAAAACCATAGCACCAACTACAATTCGTAAACCATAATGTGAAGGATCTCGAAAATCAATTGTAGGAAACAAACTTACAACAAATTTCTACATCTTACGTCATCTTGTAGTTTCACGAAAAAGACCACAACCGCCACATTCTTTTCAATGGAAAAAACAACCATAAATATCTTCCAATCTAAAACCTTTTCTACTTCTTCCCTTTCGTTAACGGCATTGACTAACATCCCGCATTCTTCTTTGGAAAGTTTAAGGAATATCGATTATGGTGGTCGAAGGAATATTGGATAAAATTATGTCCGGTTCAATTAGAGATTCTACATAGGATAAGTATTCATTCGGGGGCAGAAAAGCATACCTGAAGATACTTTTCTGTTGATCCCAATCGTCTATGAACTCTTCCTTGATTAACGAGTCTCCATTGCATCTCGTTCAATTTTTCAAAGACTCCTGTAGACAAGTGTTGTACAAGAATAAAACCGTTATCTTCATCATGAACCTCTTGGTTTATAAACCAATCCTCCATTTGTTGAATCCAAAAATCTATATGATATTGACAATCAAACATAGGGATTTTGGAAATGACATTAATTTTGTTTTGATCTTTTCGATCAACAGAGTTGTCGTGCATCTCTAAAAGGCTCCCAACCTAAACGTGAAAGATTTTTCCGACATTCATGATGAGAAGTATCTAAAAAAAATTATCTATTCCCAGACTCTCGAGGCTCTGAATACCAGCTGCTGTAGGGTTTGATGGAAGCGTAAAATTAATAGAACTCATTGATAAAAACTAAGATTAAACGAAGAATAAATGAAATAATTAAAGTAAAAGATGCAATCAAGGTTGATTTGTATTTGATGATTCATTTCAATGCTTAACCAGACATGTCAGACTTCTCTTATATAGAGATTAGACTTTCCTAGCTAGACTCAAATAAAGAAAGAAGATAACTACTAAAGATACTTTCCTTGATTGCTAAGATACTAAAACATAGAAACCCTAAATTCCTAAACCTGGAACTATACTAATGTGGCGACTTGGCCGTTAGACCCCTTAGCGCTCTGGTCGAGAGGCCCACTATGATGATGGCTGCCATCAGAATATTAGAGTGAAAGTACAACAATACCTATTGCGTTAAAAAAAGAAAAGAAAAGTAGAGATATGGAACCAAAAAGGAACCGCATGAAACTTAAATGGTGAGATTACTAATTTAAATACTCTTCTTCCACTTTTTTTTATTGAAATACTCTTTTTCCATAATAGTAGTCTGTTTTTTTTTATCTTCCCAGTGCCTACTCTAGGGAAGGCAAAAAAATTAGAAGCAGGTTCATGGCGTCAGAGACGGAACTAAAAGATGGGAACAACCCTGAGAATTTTAGAATTTACACTTCGTGCCATTGAAAAGTGCCAGGAAAATCTGACAGTTTCTGAAAAAGAATCTCACGCCTCTCCTAACAGAATCTTGTATTTTCCACGAATTCACAGAATTGCCATTGCAAAATTTACCGACTTGTCATTTACAAACTTTATCTCTCTACTCTTCTATTTTCTGTCTCTAATTTTCTTTCCAGGTTTTCCTTTTTCCAGATTTATACTTTCCTCATTTTTGGTAGTTTCTCATTGATTTGTTGCATGATTACCCCGTTGATTTGCTTTCTTGTTTACCAAGAACAAAAAATAATCTTTTACACAATTTTTAGTGAAATGGTTTCATAATTCTCTCCATATTTTTTTCTTTTTCAACAGATTTTCTCTCTCCAATCGTAACTACTTTCCTTCTCTCAACCATATTTTCTTTTTTTTTCGAATGAAAATGTATAGGACATTTAGTTATTTACTGGACATTTTTTAACGTACTGGGCATTTTGTTATGTACTGGACACTTTTTGAATAGAAAGTATATGAAATTAGAGGGAAACTAAATATAATAAACCATTTTCAAAAAAGTTCATATAACATAACAGATCTAAGAAATTGTAGATTTTATTCACACAACTCTTAATTAGAACACAAAGAATAACATATCATAAATAACACAACTCTTAATTAAGAAACCTTAGATCTTGATTTTAGGATTTTAAGATCTATGGATCCAGAAAAATCAAATATTTCATTCAGAAATCTCTTAATAAGAACCTAAGCATACGAAACCGATCATAAACCATCAACGATCCTTGATCTTCAGAACCATATGAAGTCGATCTTTGATTTTCTTTTACAGAGATAAAAAACCAAAAATATCTATCTTGAAAAATAAACATTAAAGAAAACTATTCACCTGAAAAATAAGAACAAAAAACTTTTAGATGTTTAAGACCTTTGGATGTATAAATTAAAAGGAATAAGGAACTGAAACAAACTAATGGATGGGATCGCAAAATTTCGGCCAAATTTCGGTCAAAGTTGCGAAAAAAATGGCGCCACAAATCAAAATTTGAGAGAGAAAAAGATGAACAAGATAAGATTTGAATGTTTTAGAGAAGGAAAATATCTCAGATTTAGCAGAAATTTCAGATTTTTTGGGTTCTTTATCTAATTTTGTTCTGATGATTGAATGGGAATTTAATGTTCTTGCTGTTACCGCGTCAGATTGTCAGAAATCCTGGAAATGTCTCGTCCAAGGGCAAGAGAGGAAGAAAAAACAGGAAAAATTGTACTTTCTCTGACATTTGAACATGTTTCGAATTTTTTGTCTTCCCTGGATTGGGTTCGAATTCCCCCTCCATTTTTTGGACCTCCGACTCATTTTTTGAAAAAGAATTAGGGCTAGAAAAGCTTTTATGGCGGTAGAAATTGAAAGTTAGATCAGGTTAGAATAGGTTTTTTATTGTGGGCCCCACCATGCACTGTTGGTATTAAATTTCCTTCCAAACGGCTACAACAACAAGAGTAGCGCATGGCTTTGAGGATTTTACAAAGGTCTTAGTGGGTTTTTTATTACCGGGCTTTTGTACTGACTGGATTTTTGTTTTTTCATTTTTTTCATAGAGGTGCCTTTAGTTAATTGAAATTTGGGGCCCTTTCACAAATTGAGGTCCAAAGAAGCCGCTTTGTCTGCTTTGGGCCCGAGCCGCCCCTAGATCGAGCTCATACCTTACTGTATGAGATCGAGGTTATTGAATCAGACTTCTTTCCTATTTCATACATCTAGCATTTAATGCGAAACACTGCAAAAAGGAATCGCATGAAACATAAATGGTGATTTAAATACACTTTTTTCATTTGTTTTTTGTTGAAATACATTTTTTTCATATCAGTAGTCTAATTTTTCTATCTTCTCATTTTGATATTAAACTTTTACTTAAAATTTTAAAATCCTAGAAGGATCCAGGTAATATGTATACCAAATGTACATTTTTTTAATTTACTATACATAAGAAATGTTTAGGAAATGAATTTTTGTACATGAAATTTGATATTACAATCATATTTGTGTACAATGGCGTGGCCGAGAATTTGGGTGTCCGATGGGAAAATTTAATCATGAGTTCTCCGTACTATAATTGAGAAATGAAAAATCTGAACATAACAACAAGAAATATTACATCTAATGAGATTAAAATCATAGTAAATAACAATTTTAACACAAAATTACCGTATGAAAAAAGTAATATTAACTATCTAATAAGACAATATAACATATATATAATATTACAGGTATTCATCGGGAAAATGATATTGGTGAATTAGAGAGAGAAACAAATTATACACATAACACATATAGTATTAGTACATGACACATAACACATAATTAACACATGACACATTTGAATTAGGTTAATTAATGTTAAATATTAAAAATGTTTTTAGGATTGATCCAAGTTAAAGAACATTGGAGTGTAAGAGTCTTGGAGAAAATAAGAGAGAGAAAGTACAACAGTACCTATTGCATTAAAAAAAAGTAGAGAGATAACAAAAGTTAGAGAGAGAAATCAATACTACGAAGGTACTATATATATTCCCTTCTTGTTACTCAGTAAATATTTTTGGTTAATTGATCAAAAGATAATATTTGGGGCCTGGATAAAGTGGGGGCCTGGTGCGGTGGCACCAGACACACCCCTTTACCCACACCTCCTGAAGACCATAGTTCGAATCTTATTATTTTAAGACTTTTATCTTTGGGTTGTAGACATAATTTGTTGGCATTGAGCAGATGTTGGAAAAACATTTTGGTGTTGATTCTTTACAAATGCAGAATGTGGGGTTCGCGTATGAAGAAGGTTAATCCTCTCAATCCGTCATCACCACCATCCATGCCTGTAACTCTTCTACGGGTGGTGTTCCTCTTCGAGACTACGATGACAACTCTGATACCTCTCTCAAGTTGGGGTAGGTTCACACATCATTACCTTATCTGGTTAGGGAGGTGTATGAAGCTAATGCAGAGATGATTTTACAGGAAGATGGGTTTGTAGTTTAATTTATGTTGGTTACCCTTTTAGCTGAAAATGGAAGCAGTAAAAGTGATTGTATGAACAAGACACAGTGGCGTGACCGAGAATTTGGGGGGTCCGGTGCGAAATTTTAATCGCGGACCCTCCATACTATAATTGAGAAATGAAAAAAATCTCAACAAAACAACAATAAATACTACATATAATGAGATTAAAATCGTATAAAATAACGATTTTAACACAAAATTACCATATGAAAAAGGTAATTTTAATTATCTAATATGATAATATAACACATATATATATATATATATATATATATAATATTATAGGTATTCATCGCTAGAATTATATAGGTAAGTTAGACAGAGAACAAACTACAAACATGAAACATACCACATTAACACATATCACATTAACATATGACACATTATAACTAGGCCAATAAATGTCAAATATTGAAAATGTTTTTAGGATTGACCCAAGTTAAAGAACGTTGAGTGTAAGAATTTTGGAGAAAATAAGAGAGAGAGAGGAAGTACAACAGTATCTATTGCATTAAAAAGAGAGAGAAGTAAAGTAGAGAGAGAACACAAGTTAAAGGTACTATATATTCCCTTCTTGTTACTCAATAATTTTTTTTTAGTTATAACTATTGACCGACAGATGAAATTTGGGGTCTGGATAAACTAGGGCCCAACGCGATGGCACCGGAGACACCCCTTTACCCACGTCCCTGTTTGTGTAACATATTTGTATTACATTATAACTGCTCCTACTACAATCAGAACTGTTCAGGAAATAGATTTGTGTACAGGAAATATGTTTGTGTAGAGGGAAGAAAGTTGTGAACATGGAAGAAAGTTGGGTTTAGAGAAGATTCTTCTACTACAACCCGAATGCACTTTTAAATAATATGTATACCAAATGTTCCAGAACAAGATATTATATACTAAGAAAGACTTACACCATTATGTGTCCCAGACACTTAAATTTAGGCATCCTACATTACAAGACTTATACCATTATGTGTCCTAGACACTTAAAAATGCAGAGTACGATTTTCTGCTTACCAGAAACTGAATAGTTTACGGTTCATTGGTGTGTGTCCGGCAAATATTTAAACTAACTTAACATACTCGTAAAACAGATACTAAACACCATTAAAGCTACAGTTTTACTCTATCGTATCCGATCAGGTTGAATCCTTCTTGTTGTTGGTCCACGAGCATCAGACGAGGTAGAACTGAAAAATTCTCGGTGCATCCTGCAAAGACAATGTCAAATTATATGTTACTAAAACAAATAAAACATTTGTATGTATAGACCACCTTTATGTTTACCAGAAGCTGAATAGTTTACGGTTCATCGGTGTGTGACAAACAGATAAATAGTAAGCAATCATAAAAAATCGTGATTTATGTCTCACCAATGAGGGTGTCTTCGAGCAATGTTCCCAGATACTTCTGATGTATATATATATATATATATATATATATATATATATATATATATATATATATATATATATATATATATATATATATATATGTATGTATGTATGTATAGACCACCTTTATGTTTACCAGAAAAGGTGGTCTATACATACTTCTAATGTATACATACGTATGTATATATATATATATATACAATGTTACAAAATTTCATTGAGTGTTCTACACACTTAAAGACATTTGAAGTAAATGCTTTTGAAGTGTATATAATGGAGTGGGTACTATAAGCCTATGAACAACTTATAAAAAAACTCAAAATGAAAACTAAACTATCCATCAAAATAAGAAGCATCTTGACACCACTATCATCATTTGTATAGGAAAACAAACATTTTTAATATTTTGCATCACTTGTTAGTTTTCACATATTCCTTCCAAATAATCACATAAACCTAGTCTAGAGCTAACTTCCATGAAGTTCAAATCATATTGACCCACTCGATTGGAAGGTTCACTGTTCGCCTCCATATATAGGCACCAATTATAGACTGTGTTGATTTAGGATATAATTATGTTAGACGCACTGCAATGTGCTTTTAATTAGTTGACAACCAAAGCAAAAATAAAATTCACTTCATGTCATAATTAATGCTTTTTAAAATTCACTTCATGTCATATATATATCGATTGAATCCTCTCGAAACAAATCTATGTACACACTGCATATTGTTACAAACTTGTTATGCATATGAGAAGGTATACCTATAGTAAACAAAACAGGCTAGGATTAAGAAATACATACATTGGTGATGCATAATCTGAGTAGACATGAAAGAAATCTCTATTTATCTAAAAGAACAATGAAAGAAAAGTTTATTTATAAAAATAAAAATTATGGTCTCAAACAAAATATCAATATTGTTCCAACCTACTATTTGTGGAGAAGAAAATACTTCATATTATGTTCAAAATTATTTTAGTTGAGTCTAAATGTTTTTGTAGAAGACGAAGTGCTTAAGGAAGACAAAGTTATGAAACATTAAAAGCGGAAAACCTTCAACTGTGTTTAAACAAAAATCATAAATAGATATGAACCTTAAAAAATTCAAGAATGTGCTTAGCGAACTTTAACTCTTAAAACAACTTTGTTGCTAATCTTCAATGATTCTTGAAAGTGAGGGAACCTGTAAAGCTTTGTGGATAGTTAAAACAACTTTATATACTAGGTATAACCCGTGCCTACGGCATGATAAAGATCGAATTTAAATATAAGTTAGGAGAATTAACCACATTGTGTTTATTTCCTTCCCTTCTAACAAAATTTGCAATTTCACGCCATTTATGTAGTTTTTGTGTTATGTTATGCAATTTTACATCAAAGTAGTATCTTCATGTTTCTTGGTGAAAAGGAAATGAAGATATTCAACTTAATCATCACTTGTCAGCAACCACCATCTTTTCTTCTGTCATCTAGTCCGTCTCACGTGTCTTTTTCTCCCAACTACCGCCATCCCTTTGCCGATGACAAATGAGAGAAAGAGGCAATGAACAAAAGCTGTTATGGAAGTTCAATCGGCTTCAGTAATTAGCTATAGGAGAAATTCTACATGCACATCTTAAATGGCTCAATTAGCACAATATTATATCATTCGGCATTAGAATTTGTGAAGTAAATAAGTCTTGGATATCCTCTCTTTATAAGACGATTTTAAAAGAGAGTTAGGCCTAATAGATTCTAACACGGTATCATATCTTAGGTTAAATGGATTTGTTTGTTTATATCTCATCGCTTTCCACCATCCTCGAGACTGATATCTCCAATAACAACGATATCTTGTTTTACAAATTTTTTGTCCATATAACCACAGTAAGCCACTCAAACAATTCATTTGTATATATGCTTAAAATTAGTCAAACCATTGAAGCGATCCCATCTATATGTATTATCATTTTTCAATTTTTGTCTAAGAGGTTATACAAGAATGCATGACGATCACCGAGACTGTCTTGTATGTCATCAATGAACATCAAAAACTTTCTACGATGTCTCTGTAGAGTTTCAAAAGGTCATTTCATTTGAAAATCCTAAAAGTCACGAGTTCATCAAATAAATCATGTTATAGAAGGCGACTTCATGCCATATTTAGAGTATCTCATATAAATAGATTCGTACAATAGCGTTTGCCCATCGTCTGTAAACAACTTCCATGGACTCATCAAAAGTTGATAAATATTCTTCTCCTTCTAACCTTGGTTGACGCAGTCCTAAATATGCAAAGTTAACAACATAAAGTGAAAAGAGGTTATTTTGAAAGGCCAAACAAGAAGCAACTTGAAGTAAAATTCCAATGTCCTAAAAGAACAATCTGTAAGAGCCAAGATGTCCAAACTTATATTGAACTATATAATCTTCTTCGTCAATTATCCTCTCTGACAAATTGCTCGCATTGCATCTTCGGTCAAAGGACATCTTCTTCAGGTGGTGGTGAAAATATGGAGGTACAATAGTGGTGGTGGTGGTGGTGGTGGAGGTATGGTGTTGGTAGTTCAGGTGCGGTAATGGAGATGGAACTATGGTGGTGGCGGTCATGGTTGTCAAGGTGTTGTGGTGGTTGTGGTGTGGTACTGGTGGATGTGAAGATGTAGTGATGGTGGTATGGTGGTGGAGATGTAGTGATGGTGGTAATGGTGGTGGAGGCTTAGTGATGGTGGTGGTAGTGGATGTGCAGTGGTGGTGGATGTGCAGTGGTGGTGATGAAAGTTTGGTGGCAATGTTGGTCATGAGGTGGCAGTGGCGGCGGTGGTGGATGTGCGACGATGATGGTGGAGGTATGCTAGTGGTGAAAGTTTTATTCTGATGAAGGGAAAGTAGACATGAAAAAAAATTGTTCAAGTAAAAGTAACTTATGTTGGAAATCAGAAGCTAAAATTTTGAACTTTAAAGCCAAATTTTAACGCAAGTGAAGTAAGAAAATTTTGTGTTACCAAACTAAGTAAAAAAAAGTTACTTATTTTTGTGTTGCCAAACGACACCTAAATGTCCTGTAGAGCTAGAAACATAAATACTGATGTTTGGAAAAGATATTAACATCCCGCAATTATTGTTGGATCTTGCAATTAAAATTGTTAGCTGGTGCTTGATATTCCACTTTCAAAATTGATTTACAAATTGTAGTTTGTTTTTAAAAAACCAAGCAGTGAGATGAGAACGAAGATAAATACAACTCAAGACAGTAAAACATCTAGTATCAAGATTCTCTGTCTAATCGACGTCAAAATAAGCTGCAAGAGTAGAGATTGTTAAGTTTGTGGTCATCCAACTCAAAACCAATTGGCAAGGAGTGGAGAGGACCTATACTTTATATTCTTGGTTGCTAGTTACACATTCTCCCATGCGGGACTATTCTCACATGCACCCTCACGTGTGGCGTTCTTCGAGCTTAACACGTGTGTTTTTTTTCTTTACGGGTGACGTGGAACACGTGTGGCTTTTAAACCTATCACGTGTGGGCCTAGCTCTGATACCATTTTAAGTTTGTGGTCATCCAACTCAAAACCAATTGGCAAGGAGTGGAGAGGACCTATACTTTATATTCTTGGTTGCTAGTTACCCATTCTCCCATGTGGAATTATTCTCACAGAGATCAGTGTGATGTTTGATCTGATCATCTGATGTATTAGAAAAGTAAAGACCACGACCAAGGGTGCGGATATAATTTTTGAATTTTGCGAATCTACTTGTCTGAGTAAATCTAAAGTGTATCTGTTTTGGGTAATGGAGAGACCTTAAGAGGAGCGCTTAAGTTGCATACCCACAAAAGATAAATATTACCCAATCTATCATTGGATATTCAGAGTGCAAATGAGTAATAAGTTGAGAAAGTTAAACGGGTCACAACGTGTTGGGAGAATATTGTCAACATAAAGAAGTAAGATAGTAATCGCAGAAGTTGTACGAATGAATAAAGTTGCAATGGAGCCAAACTCGATAAGGATGTGAAACGGTGAAGCCAAACTCGAGAAGTTTGTTTCACATCGCGAAGGGCTCTATTTAATTTACATACATGATTAGGATATTGTTTGCATTTGTGGAACCAGATGGTTGAGTCATGAAAACCTCTTTATCTAATGAACCATGGGGGAAGACACTTTTTTACTTCAAGTTGATACATTTGCCATTTTGAAGAGATGAAGATACTCAAAATAAGATGAATGGTGGCATGTTTAACATCTGGGCTAAAGGTTTATTCACGGTAGTTAAACCCAATATTTTTTAGTTTATATAAGTCTAAGAAATAAAAAAAGAATCAAGAAAAGCTCGGTCAACTCATATCCAAGTCACCAGGGAGGTGAATCCCACGAAGCTCTGCCACTTAAGCCCTATACTGATCAACACGAGTTTCTTAGACCCCCTAAGTTCTACTATGACTCTAAAATTAACTAACCGAGGCATGGCTAGTATCAACTTGTCTAAGTTTTCAAATTCTTTTAAAAGAATCTAAGTGGTGGTGGGCGGGTGGGGGGTCTCCAATGGGAGATTTTGGTTAACATTCTGAAGTTCACAAATGTCTAGGGCAATCAATGGCAGATATATCATCCACTAATATCCGAGGCATTCCATCACAGACATTTTAAAATTTACAAATACCTGGGGCTAGGGGTGGGAATCGGGCAGCTATGGGCGTCCACTAGCACTTAAAGCGTCGGTTCGGCCGGTCGGACACACAATTTCAATGCCTATTGGGGTAAGCGTGTTAATTGGGCAGGCAATTTTGAAATTCGCCTTGTCTATTGCCCGCCCAAGCCCATTAAGAAGCTCGGGTAATTCGAGTATTGGCGGGCGGGTAGCGGATAAGTCCATGAGTTGAAAAAACTCATTTCTTCCTCTTCATTTATAAAGTCTTCAAACACCTTTCTTAATTCAAAAGAGGTAATGTGGCACGAAAATTAGAAGTTATTTGTGTTGTTCTTTTTGAAAATTTAATCCCACATTGGAAACTAATGAAGACTTCTCACGGGATTGTGATAATATAAATTTATCCTACTCTTGCTCCCTCAAAGCCAAGCAATACTTTACTGACCCACCAGCAGTTTTCTTAGACCATTGCAAAGTAATGCATTGGATTCGTGTGATTGCCCTTAAACATATTACTTGTTCCCTCAAAGCCAAGCGATACTTTACTAACCCATCAGCAGTTCTCTTAGGCCATTACAAAGTATTTCTTGCTCCCTCAAAGCCAAACAATACTTTACTAACCCACCAAGATTTCTTAGGCCAATGCAAAGCAATGCATTGGATTCGTGTGACTGGCCTTAAACATATTGTTTCCATCTCAACAAGGCCCAGCAACACGAATTGTTAGGCTTCATCAACCCAAAGGTTTGATGGAATTTAGTTGGTTATCATTGGGTGACGCTAAGTGGGTGCGGACATGGGCAGGTGTGCGGGTAAAGGTTTTAACCCATGTCTGTCAACCAAAACTTGGCGGGTTGGGTCGGTTGTGCTCGAGACAGGCGCGGGCGTCCATGATCCTCGTTGGGCTCGGGTGGATAAGTGAGAAAAGAAGAAGAAGTGTCGTTGAGTCTCGCCGGAATTTACGATGAAGGTCGTCGAAGTTCATGGTGAAAGTGGGAGAGGAAGAAGAGGGAAGAAGCTGAAAATAATAAGTGTTTAGAGAAAACAAAAAGTTTTTGTTTCCACCCAAAACTTATTGCCCCGGAAACTTCGGTTATTTCCCCAAAACACTGGCCATAAAGTAGGGATGGGCCTTTATGCTATGAAATCCATGCCGAAAAAGATATTATAGTAATATATTTTTTATGATGTAATATATAATGATATCGTATTGGTTATTAATCTATTTATCACGAATAATATATTACACTTTGATTGACATGATATCCATGAAAGTCCATACAAGAATCCATGAAAGTTGATACAATGCCAATTGAAATGCCATTGATATGATAATGTGAATCAGTGAAAGTTTGTAGACTCTCCACTGTCAACGGAATGTACATGGATATGAAATCTATGAATGTTAACCAAAGTGTTGATTGACTACACATCCCTTAAGTTTTATATTTTTTAGATTTTCAAAAGGAAAACGTAATCGGGTGGAGGGCGAGATGCTCAAGGCAAAGCAAAAGAGGACGAAGTCCTACATCGCTAGTTAAGGGAAATCTCTTACTCTTATATATAATATATTTTAGAATCATGCTAGGATTAGGAGATATGCATGCATTAAAATGTGTAAATAAGTAGGCAATCATATTTTAATGATTTTTATTGTTGTTTTTATGAAGTTTATAGCGTTGATTTTGTTTATTTATGTGATAGTTTTACGATGAAGCTTATATGCAAAAATGATTTACAAATGATTACAAATTAACAGTTTTGAACGATTTTTTATATATTCAATATTTTATAAAACTTGAAGATTTTGTATGTTGTCTGAAATGGTGAAGTGGTTGACACGAGTCACGAGGGTGTTGGCAGTCGAAGTGTTCCCCTCTCTGGCCTGGTTGAGTTTAAACACTCGCGCCTCAGAGAACTATTGCCCCTGACTGCTCTGGCTTGATAGTTTGTTATGGTCCGACCCTCGGGGCTCAGGGTTCGGACACCTTAGACCGTCTAACTGGTTGGGAAATTTATTTGGGATCCCACTACATTGCATGATATGACTCTTTGTTGTTTGAAATTTCATGTTTGATAAGATAAGTAACATACTAAAAAGCCCAATCTCGTTTCAATGGCGAACGAGAGAGTTTCCGAATCTTATGCGATTGTGGGTGGAGGATGTTTTCTTACATGAAAAGGAGTTTAAATTTATGCTTGTGATATAATCAATACTGATGATCCAAAAAATGGTCATCAATTGACTAAAGTCAATGAGTCAAGAAAAAATCGAAAGCTCGCGGGTCAAACCGCATCAAGTCAACGGGGAGGTTAAATCCGAAGGAGGCATCCCACTCAAGCCCAGAAGTGGGGCGTCAATACAATTGTCCTAGGGGCCTTATTAAACCTGTCCTGGCTCAAATAAAACTACGCCTGCCCTGAGATTTACGAGAAGACTAGGGGGTCCAAGTCAGCAAGGCCGATACCTCAATCTCAAAATATGGGGGACCGAGCGTGCCTAATGCTTACCGACTTAATCTCGATTCACACCAAAGATTCTAATCGGTGGTGATCTTAAGTATTTATTTAACTTGGGCTTCAATAGTCTTTAAAGGAGGAAACATCTCCTAAAAGATCTATTACCTCGGACTAATAATCTATTAAGGATCCTTGAACAAGGGAACTGGTAAATATCAAAGATATGAGATAACCATAAAGAGAAACTCTGATATCTTCTAACTACGAAATAGCAGTTTCAATCTAATGCGATGGGTCTCAACTGTCTCAATCACGCCGCCTATCAACAATCGGCTAAAGCAGCTTATAAAAGATAATCAACTCGGCTCGAAGAAGGTACGAAATACATGGTTCACTCAATTCTTTTACTGCAAGGGCAATCTGTATGCCTTGAGCGTCAAAAAGGTTTTCGAGCTCCCCGTAAGTTTCCCCCAGGTTCAGAGGAACATGAGCGGGAATAAGATTGATCGCAGTGGGATCCATTGTTAATAAGGGCAATTTAGTACTTTCCCTGTTATAATCTCCTTAGGGTTTAATCTTTCCTGTTTCCTAACAAATTTTTGAGCGAGAAAGAGCAAAGAGGTGAAGGAGGTAACAA
>BEHA01001245.1:275713-289267 GCA_002897215.1 Eschscholzia californica subsp. californica | reverse complement strand
CGGTTAGGGTTTCTTCACTTGGATCCTACGGTTACGGTTGCCGCCTCTAAGAAACTACCTCTTTTGCCTTTCGTAGGTAGGGTTAGTTAACTTATGCTTCTGCCCTTTTTCTCTATTTTCACCTTCCTCTTTGTCAAGTTTTGATGCTGTATTTATATCTACTACTGCTGTTCAAACCCTAAATTTAGGTTTCGTGTCTTAATTTTGTTAGGGTTCTTCGTCGGATTTAATCCAATGTTTTGAGAATTTTACTTGTTTTGTAAGCATAGATAAGTAGGATATTCTGTTTCGGTGATATCCTTGGCTTAATTTGAAGAAATGAGGGTCTTTTGAGTATTCTTTAATCCAACATTTTATTGAAGATGGAGGGTTAAGAAGAAGAGCCTGATAAAACCCTAGTTAGGGTTTGGAAATTTGATTGACATTAGTAATAGACAGTATTGTCATTATGTCTTTATATGAACTGAAAGATTAGTTCCTCAGGAAATTTAAGAGATATCAGTGTTTTGCTGAGTAAGTTATAGTGAAAGGTGAAACATTGTTTTTTCTTTGTTCCTTTCTTCTCTGATGATGCTCAATTCTCGTAATGGAAAGAAGTGAACCCGCATTAGTTCCAGAATGGTTGAAGTGTACTGGAAATACATCTGGGGGTGGCAATACAAGCCACCATTCTGCATCATCTTCGTCGCATTTAGGTAAAACGACATTATTATAACTCAAATAGATTGATTTAAAAAAATTGAATTTTGTCCGTATTTAGCACAGAAATCTTAAATTGGACTACTCTATTGTATCACGTTATTGCAGATGATCGTGCCTCCACACCACCCACAAGAAACAAATCATCTTATAGTATTGGCGGAGATTATGACAGTCCTCGGTCTTCTACTATTTCGGATAGGGGCTCCTACTTCCGAAGGAGTTCTAGTAGTAATGGTTCTGCAGGACATGGCAAGGATCCTTCACGGTCTTATAGTAGTTTTAGTAGGAGCCACCGAGAGAAGGATTGGGATAAGGACCTCCTTGGTTTTCATGAAAAAGAGACGTCTCTCGTAACAAACCATAGGGACCATAATTATTCTGATTTGGTCGGCATATCTCCAAGTTGGATTGAGAAGGATATGTTAAGACGTTCTCAATCAATGGTGTCAGATAAAAAGGATGAAGTTTGGCCAAAGAAAGTGGTTGCAGCTTCTAGTGGTAGCAAAACCAAGCAAAGCACTGGCAGTGGTGTTAGTGTTGGGGGTACTGTACTTAACAACATTCAGAAGGCGACATTTGAAAGAGATTTTCCTTCTCTTGGAGCTGAAGAAAAAGGAGTTCCGGAAATAGGAAGAGTCTTATCACCTGGCTTGGGAACTGCAATTCAGAACACGATGGGTACTTCTGTCCTTAGTGATGGTTGGACTTGGACCTCAGCCTTGATAGTACCTGCCACTATGGCAAGCAGTAACAATGTTCTTGCATCTTCCCAACAAGCTTCTCCTGTGAATTCAAAAACTTCTGCTCCTAGCACGACCAGTAGTCGTAATATGGCTGAAACATTGGCACAGACCCCTTCCCGAGCTTGTACTGCACCCCAGGTACTTGAGGTTGATTTACCTAATCATATTTACGCTTGTTTTGAGATTCTCTTGTTTATGGGTCTGCTTGCTATTGTAGTTGTCTGTTGAGGCGCAGAGGCTTGAGGAACTGGAACTGAATCGATCTAGACAATTAATACCGTTGGTAAGAGCTGGTTCTTTCTCATTATGACTGTTTAGAAGCTATTCATCTAAATATTGACACTTCCGTTGATAGGTCCATGTCATTTCTACCCTGGCGTATGATATGATGTTTTAACTTTTCCAAATAATTCTGAGAAGTGTACAACTGTACATCAGTAAACATGTAGATGCTTAAGGAAGTGGCATTTATTCAATTTAATCAGTTAATATCGTTGGGAAGAGCTTATTCTTTCCCATTATGCTCATTTAGGAGCTATTAGTCTGATATTAACACGTTGGGGATACTTGTGTCAAGGATAACTTAAGATTCTCAGGGGGTAATGATATGTCAATGTTGTTTGGCTCATTTCCTCTCTGACGGGTAACGGGTGGAGTCTGTTTTAATTACTTTATCAAATACTTTGGGAAGTGTGCATCAGAAAACATCTAGACTATTCCGATCATTGTATGAGTTGCATTTTCTTTAGAAATGGCAAATAATTGATAGATTTGACTGCCTTCGTGAGCAGTTTCTTATAAAACAATGTTCCTTTTCTTTCTTGACTTAGCTTGTCTCTTCTTTCTTGTTAACAGTTCAAAAGGATTAAATCATTTTCGTTCGTAGCTAGAGTCTCCATATTCCATGGCCATTTGTCGTAAAGACAGTTTTAGACCAAATGTCGTTGAAATGTGTATATCTAAAATCAACTTTACTCGGCAACGTATCTTTTATGTCATTTGTGTGTAGGCGGTTCTTTTACAAGAGATTTCTATTATCATGAGATGTTTTTTGACAACGTGGATGTGTTTGACCTTGCTTACAGAAGCCACTTGTGTTACCTGATATTGGTCACTAATGAAGAACTGTAGTACTATGACTTGTCTCGCTTATTATTTAGTTAAAGAAAATAAATAAAGTGTTTTCTCATGGAATTAGATATGTACCGAGTTCTTATAGCTTAAAGGACCAACTTCCTTTTTCCTGGTTTTTGGGTTTCCGTGATGTCAACATCTTGTTTTATGTGTTTTTTTGTTCTGCAAGCTTTGGTGTCATTTGCAACTTGACAATGTGTATATGGTCAACCACAAACAAATGCACATTAACAAGTTATCATTTGTAATGACTTGTGAATACATGCTTTTAGTTGTGAGTATTGGATGAGTTTTAATTTATAGTTCGCTGACCTCCAGATTTATATGAATAATGAACGTGGCATGGAGGAAGGGTCTTAGTAGCAATGATAATATGTTGAGTGAGTAAGGAGAACTTGGGAGTTAGGACCAGCCAAGTTTTCTTGTAAAGTCGCAAAATCTCGTGCTTGTTGAAATTATCTATAATATCTCTCACTCTACAAGTCCAATGGATTTCTTTTTTAGGTTCTAAATTCTGAGAAGCAGAAGCCTAAGGCAACAGGGAGAAGTGGTGAATTGACTATGGCTAACAAGATTGGACAGACCCAGCTTGCATCTTCACATCATGTGAACCCCCTGCTTCAAGGTGGATCTGCCAGAACTGATGGTGGAAAGGCATCTCATGGTGGGAAATTGCTTGTGCTGAAATCAACACGAGATAAGAATGGGATCACATCTTCCACCAATGATGGCTCTAGCCCAAAAAGTTCCAGCATTGTAGCAACTAGTCCACTCTCAGTTGCTCCATCTGCTCCACTAAGCCCAAAGATCGTGTCTGGCCAACGTAACTTATCTCCTTCACCTTCCACCCTTGTATCTAGCACGGAGAAGAAACCCTCACAAGCCCAGAGCCGAAGTCATTTCTTCAATCTTGTGAGAATGAAATCTTCTTCAAACCCATCTTCTGTCACAAGTGATTCCAACCCTTTAGTCTCATTATCTTCCCCAAAGAAATCCAGTGAACTGATTAGAGAAGCTGGTTCAACTTCTAGCCCTCGGAGTGGTGATGATAACCATCCGTCAGATTTAAATAGTCTTGACTGGTCAGCTGAGAATGGCGGTGACATGGGTAGAAACGGAAACATTTCTGAAGGCGCTCAGCAATTTCTTGGCAGCAGAGATGACGAGAATTTGAGTTCGGACACAATTGTTTATCCAGACGAAGAAGAGGCTAAATTTCTTCGCTCACTTGGCTGGGATGAAAACGAGGAAGGAGGAGGCCTTACAGCAGATGAAATAAACAGTTTTTATCAGGTAATGAATCCGTACCACGTACTTTGTTTCTTTTTTATTTCTTTCTCAATTATACGGATAATCAATAGTCATTATGTTTGACAGAGTGTGCAGGAAATAAAGACTAAGCCAGCCCTGAAACTGTGTCAGGGTAATCAGCAACTTAAGTTGCAGACATTGCTCAACCCTCATATTGCTAGTGCTTCCTCTGGATTCAACTCCTACGACTCAAAGTCCGAAGCTTAATCCGCTCCAAGATCCATCTTTCTCCTGTTTATCAGGAAGAAATATAACAAAAGTTACCCATTTTCACAGCGGAGGATTCCCTTTATTTATATTTGTTTTGAAAATTTGAATTGATATCTGAGTATGGAAAGCAGAAAACCGACCCGAGGGTATGTGGTGATGGAAGGTTGAATGGAAGAAAACACCTTGAAGATGTTCATATCTGTTACAAGGCTGCCAAAATGCTGTTAGGGTTCTCGTAAAAGTTTTAATTGGTTGGAGGATGATAATAGCTATATAGGTTTAAAGCCATTTTGATGTTCAATGTTTGAAGCTGAAAGAAAAACCAAAATGGAAATTTAGGTGCTCCTTTTTTACTATCTATTTTGTTATTGTGTTTTCTTTGCTTCAGAAAGGATTGCTCCATTAAAGAGAGGAGCACATTGGTGTGATTTAGTCATACACTGATGACCGTAGATTGTCATCAATAGACTGAAAAAAGAAAGAGATGAAAGCCATTCATGGAGGAAAGAAGAAAGATGAAGAGAAACAGAGAAAAAAGAACTAGGTAATACCTTTACAAACAGACTAGTTGAGATTGGCTAATATATATCCTCAGTGAGAACAACAATCACAATTTTTAAGAAAAAAAAAAGGATCAAAATAGTGGAGACTCCACAACCCCTGGGTGTCAGATGCTCATCCGCAACCTCAAAGTCGGACAATCTTCCTTCTCGGACAAATACCTTGGTACTAATCTCTTCATAGGCTCCAAAAAGATCAGTACCTTCTCTTCCATCCTCTCCCAAATCCAACTCAAGCTTCCCAAATAGCAGACCTCTCTTCTGTCCCAAGTTGGCCGTACCATAGTGTTTTCCACGATAGTTGCGGTTGTTTCCCGATACCTAATGCATTGCTTCGCACTATCCAAAGGTGTATGCAATGCTTCGCACTACCCAAAGGTGTAAGCAATAGCATAGAGATCGCTCAGAGGTCTTTCTGGTGCAGAAAATCTAAAAACATTCATACGAGCAAGTGGTCCACGATTATGTCTCCCAAAAAAATGGGAGGTATTGGACTGCGTCTTCCCTCACTTGACAACCAAGCCTTCTTGGGGAAATTAGCCTGGCGTCTCCTTTAAGATCCTAATGCAACCGGAGTTCAAATTATCAAAGCCAGGTATTATCACAACAGTCCCTGCCCGAGCCCAGCTGAACAAAACCACTGCTGGATTTATAAATCCATTAGCAAACATTTTAATGCCATAAATGAGCTTATAGTCTGGGATGTTCACAACGGGGCCATGTTAATATCTGGTCCGCTAATTGGATCCTCGGACACCCACCACCCCTTACTAATCATATCAATTCTAAGGGTGGCACAACCCATTACTAACAACAAGTGGAATGAAAAAATTATTACTAATATTTTTAACAATGATATGTGTGATAGTATCAGACTCTGTGCTTACAGGAACAGGAAAACGACACCATTAAATGGCCTCTAACGATGTTGGGTAACTATACTATAAACTCAATGTACAGAAACCTTCGCACTAATTAGGAAAGTAACAATACAACAAACATAAAATGGTCCGTCATATGGAAAATACAAACCATTCCGCGCATAAAATTTTTTTTGTGGAAATGTTGTACCAACAACGTACCAGTGAAAACCAAAATAGGAATGTTTATAAGAAATACGGCAAATTGCGATCTTTGTCAACTATAAGAAACCGAAGAACACGCACACTGCTCTTATGCTAGACTAATATGGTTCAATGTAACATCAGAACAGATAACCTTCAATCTCTAGAGGAATGGATCACGACCGGGGAACTATTGGAGCCAAAACAAGCAAGAAAGAATGCAAAAATCATGTGATTGATATGGAAAGCGCGATGCGAATATTGTTTCCAATGGCAAGCACCAGAAACCCACAGGATTATTCAGAACATCCAACAGATGCCAGATATAACCATCACCCACCCGAAATAAACAAAGCATAGAAAGGCAGAATGGGAACCACCGGAGGAGACATACATAAAAATCAATGTAGACGCGTCGTTCACCAAACTCACAGAAGCTGCGGGAATAGGTTGCATATCACACACTCTAAACAATCGATGCATCGGAGCTATAGCCGAAACAACTAGAGCAAGGAATTCAGAAGAATGCGAAGCAAAAGAGATTCTTAGAATCAAATGGGCCGAGGAATTACAGTTAGAATATATTCACATAAAAAGTGATACAAAGCCTTGATAAGATACCTACAAAAAGCATCAACATCGATTCATTGGCACTCCAATTCACTTAACCCAAGTTCAAAAGGCCGCAGATAAGTTTAAAGGCACCCGGTTCACCTATCTCCCATGCGAAGCAAATGTACATGCGGACAAGCTGGACAAATGGGCCCGACAAGGCAACAAATCCTCTACTTGGTCGTCCAAGCCGTGTCTTCTTTGTTTTTAGTCTATTTTTGTTTTCCTTAGTTTGTACAAAAAAATGGGTTTTAGTCAGGCTACAATGAAGTGTTTTAGTTAGGCTAATAGGATGGCTTTAGGTTTATATGGTTTTTAGGCTCAAGATGTCTTTCACAATGACAATCATACAGTTTGTACAATTTATGATGTATTTTCATATTGTATAGGAGTATTCATTATGTAGGCATGTCATATAAAGATTGAACAAGGAATGAAAAACCCAAAATCTGGGTCCAAATAAGAAAAAAAACATCCAAAAATAATAATGTAAAAAAAAAACCTATCCAAAAATTATAATATATGATTATGTTGTCAACAAGACTTACATATTTTTTTTCATAATCCCCTTTTTACGCTTCTATGTTATGTCGTTATAAACTGTTGACAACATATGCAGTAATGTCTCGACTTTCTATAAAATGTTAACAACATACACAATTGCCCCGACTTATTTGACAACATACGTAATTATGTTGTTAACAACATATACAATGTATTAGCCAAAATATTATGTATCCGTTAATAGAGTTGTCAAATACAAAGGATAATATGCATGACATTTTAATTTTTGCAAAAAACAAATTAGAAAATGCCTTAGTCTAAATGTCTATGTCGAAAGCATAACAGAAAGTGCGGAAACCATTTCTCTTTTCACAAGACAAATCGAAAAATGTTATAAAATGTGTTTGTCAAATGAAAAAGAAGAATGTAAAACATTTTTACAAAAATTGCAAACCCAGTTTGTAGAAAAAGGGAAAAAACGCCATTTTTTTCTGAATCTTTTTTGAAAAAAAAAATGTATTGAATGTGAATCTTGTTAGAAAGCTAATGAAATATCTTTTCTAAATATATAAATTTCATAGAAATCCAACCCCCAAGAAAAAGTTATATATACTTAAAGTTTAAAAAACAAAGGTTATTTCTCAAATGGCCCCCAACTTTGTGACCAGCTTCCTGCCTGGCCCCCTACTTTAGCAAATATTTCCATATGGCCTCTTTTTTCGTTATCTTTAACTGTCCGGTACTCTCACTCCTCCACCTCATTTCCTCTCTCTGCCAAGTCACCTGCAACGCCACGTCATCATCTTCCCCGGCCAGCCAAATTTCCGGCCGGCGACCTTCAAACCTAAAAAAAGAAAAGAAAATTTCTCTTCTTCTTCCTCTCTCTCCTGTTTTCTCTCTCCTAGTTTCTCTCTCTCATCTTCTTCCTCTCTCCCTCTCTTCCCCTGTCTTCTCACTCTCTCTAAAATGGTCGGCGAAGAGAGAGAGAAAACAGGAGAGAGAGAGAGAGGAAGAAGAGAAAAAGAAAATAGTTTTTTTTTTTTCAGGTTTGAAGGTCGCCGGCCGGAAATTTGGTCGGTCGACGACCCCTGCCGGGGAAGATTATGATGTGGCGTTGTAGGTGACTTGGCAGAGAGAGGAAATGAGGTGGAGGAGTGAGAGTACCGACAATTAAAGATAACGGAAAAAGGAGGTCATATGGGAATATTTGTTAAAATAGGGAGCCAGGCAGGAAGCTAGTCACAAAGTTGTGGGCCATTTGGGAAATAACCCAAAAAACAAATCAAAGAATTAGTTACACAAGGTGAACAAAATGGTATTTTTGTCGTTGTTCATTTTTTACCTCAGTAATAATTATAAATCTTTTGTGCTTTTTTTTTTATTTATTTTTAATATTATTTTGACATGTTTAATTAATACTTCTACAAGATTTTTCTTTGTACATGCGATATAGACCAAATTTTCTAAATACAAATTTCTGATTTTGGAATGTAAACGTTCTCATGGATAAATTTGATTTAATAAGGAAACTCTTGTCCATAAGATTTCGTCCTCATTCAAAACACCTCCCTCTAAACAGTAACCAACTAGCACTCTGAGAAGGGCAGGTAGTTTCAAGTTTGAGAGAACTCTGAATTCCTCACAAACTAGGATTCGATTTATATCTATCTATCTACCTATAAATACCACCCATCCCTTTCAATCCCTCCTTCCATCTAACAAACTCTTCTCGACTTCACATCTTGACATCTTCACCTCCTAATTTCAAGATGATTAGCACCAACTCTATTCGAAATATCGTTGGGATAATCGGGAATGTCATCTCCTTCTTTCTGTTTGCAGCTCCAGCTCCTACTTTCTACCAGATTATCAAAAGAAAATCGGTTGAAGAGTTCTCTCCAAACCCATACTTGGCTACCATACTAAACTGTGTCTTATGGGTATACTACGGTCTTCCGATCGTACACCCACACAGCATCCTTGTCACCACCATTAACAGTGTTGGTTTCGTCATTGAGCTCATCTACATTATCATCTATTACCTCTACTCCAATAAAAAACAGAGATGTTATGTCCTTAAAGTCTTAGCTATCGAAGCTGTTTTCTATGCTGTCGTAGTTGGTTTTACTCTTGGTTTCGCTCACACTACCGATAAGAGAACTTTGATTGTTGGTATTTTCTGTCTAATCTTCAACATATTAATGTACGCTATGCCTCTTGACATTATCCGCTTGGTTGTTCGAACTAAGAGCGTCGAATATATGCCCTTTTTCCTCTTACTTGCTAACTTTGTCAACGGTGGTATCTGGTTGACCTATGCTCTACTCCGCTTTGATCTCTTCGTCACGGTAAGTCACCAATTAACCATAAATTAATTGATATCTTCCTCAACTTATTACTGTAATGTTCTATAGTTTCGAATAGTATAGAGTTTAATTTCATTATCATTGATGATTTGACATAAACTTTTTCTTTTTGTAGATAAGCAATGGCTCAGGAGCAGTTCTTGGTGCTATCCAACTAATAGTTTACGCAATGTATTATAAATCAACACCAAAACGCGTAGAGAACAAGCCAACCAACGGTGTAGAACTGTCCTCAGTTGTACGTCCTGAAGTTTAGAAGATGCATGGGTTTGCTAATTTTTTTTTATTTTATTTTGATTTTCTATAGAATTTTTGTTCTTTTATTGAGTTGGAATTTAGTTTGTTTGGTTAGTTCAGTCATGTTAGTTTCGTTTAATTTTGACAAGAAATATAAACAAAAGTTCTCTTTCTGTTAATATTTTTTATTAATTTTAATATCTATTTATTCTTTTAACAATGAAGAGATTGGCCAATAGGTGGTCTTTCTTCTTTTGCCCCTTCTTTAAGAGTTTGAGGAAGAGAAAGAAAGAAAGATCTAAAGTGGAAGAGGGATAAGAGGAATGGTAAAGAGAAAGAAAAAGTGTAAATACTTTAATTTGCTAGGGTTATTTCAATATTTTTCGAGTGTGTAGTTCAGAATGTACGAAAAGGGCATTCCTAATTGGACATTAGGGTTGTGGTGAAATTACCGTAGAAAGAATAACTATTATTTATGCTACAAATACTGCATTAGATCAAAATCAAACAAACGTAGTCGAAATTAAAGATAACAAAAGCTTTCGATTCAATGAAAGCTACAAGAAAAAAGCCTACTCAAATCAAGCCATCAATACAGGGCAAACAGATCACCAACTTAAATTATGAAGATGTCATTAGAAACAATGTCTTCTCCACTAACAATTTCAAAAAAGTTGCAAGTTCTTTGATTCGTATCTCGCCTACTACACAGAGTTCAGACATTAAAAAAAGAAAACCTAATATTTATATGCTTAAAATTCACTGGCTAACAGTGAAATTGACAAACTCTGGTGGCACAGAACCTCTGTAAGCATTTGCAACATTTTCAGCAGTTACAGAGAGATCCGTCTTCATTTCTGCAATTGTTGATTCCATGTATTCTTTATACCTTGAAACTGAATCAACTAACCCTAGCAGTTCACGAGCACAAACCTGGATTGCTTCCTCACTTTGCTTTGTTGTATCTTCTAACTTTGCCTTAGATACCTGCCAAGAAACTTATGGACTGATCACCTTATACATATGGAACAGCGATACTCCTTTTTAAAAAAAAATTGCCATGCCGGACTTTTGATATTCGTAGTTACTTTAATGGGTACAATAAGAAATTTCTTGTGTACAATATGTATATAATTGTACATATCGGATTAGAACCATGAAAGGTTGATCTTTTCTGTATAATTAAGCAAAGGTTGACCTAGAAGAAATGGATGACCTAAACTAAGCCTTTTGCGGTTACCGTATCCAATACCTCTCGCCGGTGTCGGATACCAATGCCCACATCAGTATCTGTGTCGCATACATAAGGATATACCGATCATCGGTTGTGCAGATTATTTTACCGCCTTTAAAACAAAAGGGCACATACCTTCACAAATTCTTCTGCTTCTCTTTCCATCGTCTCCAAGTTATGTCTCTCTCTTTCAACATTGTCCATCATTCTTTTAGCTTCTGCAGCACATTTTGATATGAAGTCTTCTGTTTCGTTCTTCATCGAACTTAACTGAGCTTCACCCTAAAATGGAGTCAATATTCTCAGTGATTCTGTTGATCTATGATTTAGTTTAGCTACAAGTTACTCATTTACTTCCAAACGACATTCTGAACCAAGTAATATCTAAAACTCAGCTGTATAGTACTATTCTTTAAAGGGAAGGCAAGTGTTCATGCAGCTAAAATTTTACTTTCGAATATCGTACCAGTAAAAGTATTTTCTTTACCCCATTCGAAGTCAACAATCTAGTATTCAATAACGTAAAATAATACGTTCATATTAAGGAATGAAATAGGTCTGTGGGAATAGAGAAGGTTTGAGATTTGTGTTATACTTGTGCTGCAATGGACTAAAAGCGGAAATATTGCAATATTCATCAACATGCATATACTATACAAGCATAAATAAAAGAGTTCTGATGTACATACTGCATCAATCTTGGACTGAAGTTCTGCGAGACGCTTTCTTTTTGCGTCAAGTTTGGTAGCATTTTCACGTGACTGCTGTCGCAAAGAAATCAACTCCTCCAATTTCCCAACAGAGCTTTTCTTTATGTCCTCTGCTAACGCATTCAGAGCGACTTTGAGAGTTGACTTGTAGTCAATGCCCAAAACTTTAGCAGCCGTGGATCCATTGGCATTCAACACATACTGAAGATCATTCCCAAGCTTTAACCTAGAAAGATAAGTATGATATCAACCACAAACTCTTTTTGATACAACCTCAAAACCAGTGATGTATGACTGACAAATAAACAAACAATAAAAGTTTCATAGAAGGAAAGGGTTGATAGAGAGTTGCAAAGGAAGTAATAGCTACACAAGGTCACATTTCTTTCACGCATAAGACTCTTTTGACATGCTATCACGCAAAAGAAGTAATCAGGATATCAGTTAAAAGTGATAATTACTAACCGTTCCACACACTTCACCTAGATGAATCATCCAATACAAAGTTATATACACCAATAGTCCAACCGAAACAAGGTTTGACAAAGCATTGACCTTTCGTGTGCTGAAATCCTTCCAAACTACGTAATTATGTTAACCCTAACTTTACATGAATTATGAAACATGTAATGTGTCTACTTTGGACCGTGTAAAACCTTTCCAAATTATTGTGTACAATGGGAAACCACGGAGGCCACTAACGCCCAAATATTCTGGCTTAACAATTCAGACTGCTGAAACATAGCATATCCCAACTCTAGTATGTTGAATCTATATATCGACAATTCCTCATAAAATAACATAACCAAGAGAATAAATTTCAACTTGCAACATATAAAACAATGTAAGCAAACTCAAGGAAAACAATTGACGCACATAACATATTACATATGTATCAAAATAAACCAACAATCAATCAATCGTTATACGGCAGAAAACAAAGGGATAATAAGTGACAACAAATGATAAATCATAGGGTTTTGACCTCAATTTAGAGATATAGCAGCTAGATGTTAATCTAAAATAATCGTGTACTAGGGCAATATCATTTCATGATTGGATTTTATTTAACAAGCGAGTACCGGAGTAAAATGAAGACAAGATGAAAAAATGCAAGGAAACAAACACAAAAAGTTTTACCTCCTAATAGCCTGATTGCATTCAACAGATAGATTCTCGAGTTCCTTAAATTTATGACTAACATTTGCAGCAATATCCCAAGACTTCTCTTCCCAAGCATTCCTCGAAACTTCAGCCTCCGAAATCTCTCTCTCGACAGCCTGTAGTTCCCTCTTCATCCTCTCTGCATCTCTCATATTAACCGTCTGAGCCTCAATACTCTTCTTCAACTCTTGATTTTCCTCACAAATCATTCGATTTTCCTGATACTTAGTTTCTAATTGCTTTTCTTTCTCTTCTAAACCCTTTTCCAAAGTCACAATTCCACTCTTATACCCATCAACAATAACATGAAATTTCTTAACATCTTCTTCCAACACAGATTTTTCATTCTCTGAAGCTTCTCTAGCAGATGGTGCTGATCTCAAAGACTCAACCTGTTTCTCAAGATCCTGTACTTCCTCTTCCAATGACTTAACCCTATTAGCAGCAGAATCTCTCTCTCGACCCATAACCTCATTAAATTCTTTATCTAGGGCATCAACAGCATCATCATCACCACGAATATACTCAGCGTAACTATCTAGGGCATAAGCAAGAAACTTATTGTTTTGTAAAGACGATCTAGTAGTTGAAGAAGTAGATGAAATATGATCATTATATAAACAAATCTGAACTAACCAATGAATTACAGAAAGAAGTGAAGGCCAAGCATGAGGAGTACCAGGAGCTTTAAGTGCAGATTTATTAAGTTTAATAGGGCAATTGAGATTCTTAAGAAGAAGAGGAAAATCTTCTTCAAGTTTGAATGATTGAGAAGATGAAGAATCAGAAGGAGAAAGATAATCAAGGTGAGTAAACAAGAACTTAATCGTATCAGTAATGTCTTTAGCGGAAGGAAGAGGTGGTTTCAAGAGGAAAGAAGTAGAGTGAGAAGAGAGATAAGAGTTGATTACTCTAATGGCGTGAGTTTGATAAGATCTATCGTTGACGGCGACGGTTGAATTCCGGCCGATTGAGGCGTTTGAACCTCTGTTATTAGCGGTGT
>BEHA01001245.1:245970-267111 GCA_002897215.1 Eschscholzia californica subsp. californica | reverse complement strand
GTGGATACTTGCTAGTTGATAGATAATAGTTAGAGTTGATAAGAACTTAGTATTTTGATTCATAAAAGATAGAAAATTTAATTCGAGGTCTATGCATGATTAGAATGGATTCTGAACCCTAGGCTACTTCTCCCATAAAATCATTTACCATTATTATTTGTCTTTGTTAGTATTATTGTTTAAATTGCAAGAAAATCAAAATCTGAAGAAAATCCAAATTAGTTATAAGAGTCAGAATAGATTGACTTAGTCTCTGAGGAACGAACCGGTCTTACCGGAACTATTACTTGACGCCCGTATACTTGCGGGTGGTCACCTATTTAGGAAACTTTTTAGGCCCTTCAAGTTTTTGGCGCCGCTGCCGGGGACTAAGTTTAAATTTATCTTATCTTATTTCTATATTTGGAAAGTTTTTTTTTTTGGTAAGTTTTTATTTTTGGACACTTTGACTTGCTTTTCCATTTTTGGTGTGTAGAACACTAAGGAGCAAAGGAAAAGGCGCAACAAGGAGAGGAGCTCAAGAAGAAAAATTTACATTTTATTTTTAGTATTTTTTATTTTTGGTGAGAGAGAGACTTTTAGACTTTCTAGTTTTTATTTTCGTTTTAAAGTTTTGACCCTAAATTGGAGGGCTTTATAAATTGTAACCGAAAACCAAAACGAAGCCTCGGGTTCGAACACTCACGGGAGAGTGGCCTGGGTCGTCTGCAAGGATCATCGCCCGTCTTGAACGGGAGGTAATTTCTTTAATCACCCACGAAGCCCCTGTCTGTGGGTAATTGTGTGTGTTTGTGTGCCTAATTGTTATGATCGAATTGGTTAGTATAAGCATTCTAGTAAGGGCAATAACCCAATTGAAAGATAGGAGACGGATTTCATCACCGTTCTCTTGCCCAAATAGGTAACAACATTTACGATCCTAAACCTCACCTAAAAACTAAAATCTGATTTAGACATTCGCCCCTAAGGTTTCGAGCTCATGGGATCTTTGTAACAATTCAGGGACTCGATTTTTATTTGGGCATTCCTAAAGGGAAAGTTCACTCAACTCTTTATAAGGTCGCCTCGAGAAGAGGAAACGTTACCAGGTTGTCGTCTCGAAGAGTTGTTTGACCGTAGTACTTGGACGGAGTAACCCTCATAAACATTATAATTCAAGTTTTTACGAAATAGGAGCTGTCTAGATTTTTAAGGTAAATCTGACCAACTTGTCTTTCGTCTAGATTTTGTTTAGGTTGTTTGGTGGAGTCAGACTGATTGTGTTTGCTTTCCTCTAGGGTCTTCGTAGTGATTCCTCGATTTTCGATTTAAAAAAAAAAAGTTTTGTTGAGGATATCCTTGGTCATTGGGCTCTAGTTTATGCCCGATAGATATCGTGATAAGAGAGGTCGTTTCATTAGTAGAGAAACTCATCTAAGTAATCTGCTAGCCAATCTCTCTTTGAGTGACACTATGGGTGAAAATCTAAACCAAGCAAGGAATGGAAATCCACCTATGACACTCAGGGATTACATGAACCCTACTAGAACATGTCAACCATCATGCATACAGTTACCCCCCTCCACGGCTCACTTCGAGTTAAAGCCGAGCATTATCCAAATGTTCCCACTCTTTCGTTGGGTTGAGAACGAGAATCCCTACCACCATGTTAGGGATTTTGAAGAAATCTGTGGGACTATAAGATTTCCCAATATGTCTGATAAAATAGTGAGACTTAGGTTGTTCCCTTTCTCTTTGAGAGAGAAAGCAAAATCTTGGTTGTATGCCTTACAACCTCATTCCATTACCACATGGGAAGAATTAAACAGTTTATTCCTTCTGAAATTCTTTCCCAAGCACAAAACCACCTCTTTAAGGCAAAGTCTTAATAATTTTGTGCAACAAGAAGGAGAGTCTCTCTACAAATATCTTGAGAGATTTAAAGAACTGGAACTACAGTGTCCACACCATGGTTATGAAAAGAGCAGACTAGTCCAATTTCTCAATGACGGACTAGACTATCCCACTACATCCATGGTAGAGTCATTCTGTGGTGGCGGATTTACTCATAAATCCGTTGATGATTGCATGGCTTTTCTAGAAGATCTAGCTGAGAAATCCCACCAATGGGAAACTTCTTGAGGACCTCCTACTAGGGCAAACCCTACTCCGAATAAAGGTGGCATCTATAGAGTTGATGAGTCCGAACTTAAACTCGCCGCCATGACGAGAAGGATAGAAGCCCTAGAGCTTGGTCAGCCTAAAGCAGTTAGGGAGGATCCCACTTAGGTCATGAGTGTTGGAAATGAATCCATCTCTTATCCGTGCTCCGTCTGTGGAGACCCATCTCATACAGGGAATAAGTGTATCCTATTCTTTGTTTCTGACGAAAAAGAGCAAGCTAATACTCTTTATCTAAACTCTAGGCAAGATAATCGTCAGAAATATGATCCTTATTCGAACACTTATAATCCGGGTTGGAGAAATCACCCCAATTTTTCTTGGTCGAAGGGTCAAAATCAGGGTCAGGTTAGTAGTTCAATGAACCCTCCTGGGTTTAATGCTCTTAGGAATCCTTATGCTCAAAATCAGGGTCAATCTAGTACCCAATATCCTTCTCAAAACAATGAGTCTTTAGAGGAAACCATGAAGAAACTAGCTAAAACCCAGATAGAGTTTACACAACAGACCAACCAGGCTATACAACAGACCAACCAGACTGTACAAGAGACCAACCAGGCTGTAACTAGTTTAAGAACCGAGGTAGGTCAACTTAGAGAAGCCCTTAGGCAGAGAGGACAGGGTATGTTTCCTAGTCAACCAGAACCAAACCCGAAGGGTAAACTGTCGATGGACCAGGCCAATGCAGTAACCACCCTTAGAAGTGGTCGGGTAATTGACAATAAGGTAGGAGTTCCCGAAGATAGTGAACTAAACTCTGAACAACCCACCTTACCAACTATTGTCCCTAGTAGAGAGCTTGAGAAGGCTCCAGAATTTGAGGAACCACCTGTAGTGCCTGAGCCTTACATTCCTAGAGCCCCGTATCCTCAGCGTCTCGTAGAGCCAAAGAAGAAGTCTCACTTCGAGGAGATAATGGAAATATTTAAACAAGTCAACATTAATATTGCATTACTAGATGCAATTAAACATACCCCAGCTTACGCTAAGTTCCTTAAGGACCTATGTACTAGAAAGCGTAAGATGAATGTGCATAAAAAGGTCTTCTTGACTCAACAAGTGAGTTCTATTATCCAGCCAAACCTCCCACCTAAGTACAAAGATCCAGGAAGCCCTACATTACCTTGCACTATAGCAACCATAAGATTGAACGAGCTTTGTTAGATCTAGGTGCCAGTGTCAACCTTTTTCCTTATTCTGTGTACTTACAATTAGGGTTGGGAGAAATAAAACCCACTTCTGTAGTCCTTCAGTTGGCACATCGGTCTGTCAGACGACCACGTGGCATAGTAGAAGATGTTTTGATAAAAGTTGGTGAGTTTATCTTTCTTGTAGATTTCATCATCTTAGATACTGAACCAATTCATGATACCCAGAGTCAAATCCCTGTCATTTTGGGTCGACCATTTTTAGCTACATCAGATGCTGTCATATACTGTAGAAGTGGTCTTTTGAGATTGTCATTTGGTAATATGACGGTGGAGATGAATATTTTTAATGTGGGACTTCACCCTGATGACATAGATGAGTTCAGTGGGTTGAACTTGGTAGAATTATTAGTTCAAGATGCATTACCAACAACTCAGTCGAGAGATCCTTTAGAAACTCTATTGGCACTTTTATGCTTAGATGAGGAGGGTAGTATTAATGAGATAGATAACATGTCAGAGTCTACCTCCTTGTTAGTGTCTGAGCCGATTACTCTGCTAACCTTAGAGTCACCACTTCCATCGTATGAGTCAAATGCTCTACCACTGAGCTATGGGCCCACCATAAAAGATGATGATGAATCTTGGCTGCTCAATCTAGTAAATGAGAATGATGACTCGCTTGACTTAGTCAAGGACCTGGAGTTCTTTAAGGACACTAATGACATCATAATCAAACAAATTATAGAGGGTTTATCTGAACCAACTTTGGTAGAGCTTGAGTCTGGTAACCGAGTGATTCCTTTGGAAGAACTCCGTGTACCTGTTTTAGAAACCTCTTGTTTAACTCTGGGTGTATTTGATAGTCCTCTAGATCCTCTTGTATCGTATCCCTCGGGAGCATGATTAGAAGTTTGTGCAATACCTCACTTGGTTTCTCCTCCATACCTAGATCCTTTCTACGAGGACTATACTATTTCTAGTCCATGGCCAAACTTAACGACTTTATTGTCGTCTAAGTTTGGGGACTCTTACCTGATCACGATAGTCTCACGGGTACTGCAACATATTTGCACAAGTGTGAGACTATCATTCACTAATCACTTCGTGTCTTGGGTAGATCCTCAGATGTTTCGCCTATTGGTTTATGGAGATGCTACTTAAGGATTGTTGAATCATCTGTATCGTCTGGCTGAAGACGTTAAACTTAGCGCTTTCTGGGAGGCAACCCATGCACAAGACTTCTGAATCTGGTAACATCTTTCCTTACATCCTATTATTTTTACATAGTCTTCAGAACATTGAGGACAATGTTCAGCTTAAGTTTGGGGATAGGGGATTGAATTTTTTTGTCCTTATTTCAAAAATTCAAAATTTTTCAAAATTTTAAATTTTTGGATTGAAAATGTGATCAGTCTAGTTATTTTTGCTTGTTAATAGTTATAGAGTCTAGTTGGTTGTACTACACTTTTGCTAAAGGTTTTTCCACGAATTTCGAGTCTTGAGGTTGTCTGTGCACTAGCCATGTAAGTGTTAGATAGGTGAAGAGTTGACTTTTCTGAGAGAATTTAATCGATCATTAGTGGAGACTTAACCTATGTGAGATTCTGATCCTTTCTTGTTGTTTTGAGTGATCTCTTCTGAGCTAATTCCGAGTAGAGTGAAGAGCTACTCAACCTCGCAATTTCGAAAGAAGAACTCATTTGATCTCTTGAGTTCAAATTCTACAACCACTAGGGATGTCATCAGGAAGTAAACCTTTCTCTTGTAGTCTGGAAACTTGAAAACAGTGTCAACTAGAGGAAGATAGATACCTCATCCTTATTTAGAACCCTGAGAATACGGCATGAAGCAAAAGGAAGAGAATATTACCAAGGAAAGAATAATATCAAGAAAGTAGTATTTGTATTTTGAGTATAGTACCAGTGTCCTGAAAAAAAAATCAAAACAAAAAGAGAAGAAGAAAGAAAAAACAAAATTTGGTTTAGTTTGGTTTAAGTGTTTATCCCTTGAATTAGTTCTTGAAGATGTCGAGTTTTCAGGAGTTCTAGTCGTATCCTCATTAGTGTCTATCGACCTATAGGAAGCATTGTTAGACAGTAGATAAGGTGAGAAGAGTTGGTTAGCTTCCCCATTCCATATTAGTGGTTGTTTCCTTCTTTGAGATCAGCCGTCCACAAAATTTTAGTCCGTCTTTTTCATGTGTTGAGTTTCCTTCATATTCATACTAACACATAGAGTGAACCATTCTTGAGTGACTTTAATTTTTGAGTGTATGGCCGTGAGGCAACAGTCGAGGCGAAATGTATTGAGAAGGTAATCAAAGTCTTGTCTGTTCAGAACCGAAATAATACTCATATTGGCTGGTCACATGCACTTCAGCTCATGATTACTAGTGAAGGGATTTTTAGCTTTTGTATGGTCTGGTTAACTTAGATTTTATTTCTATTAACTTTCGAAAGGCTACCGGATAAACATTTTTAGTCCATGTTATATTTAGATCCTTATAGATTTTCGAAATCTTCGAATTTTGTGGGTATATTCACTGCAAACCCTCACGAGCCAAAACTCGTCCTCTTGGGCAACCTAGAGGTTTAACGGCTTGTTGCACGTGCTAAGTGCAATCGTGGTTCCCTACGAAAGTGGTGAAATGGGTTTAGTTTTATTTTTCTATTTTGCTCGAGGACTAGCAAAATCTAAGTTTGGGAATGTTTGATGAGCCATGAAAATGTCGCATTTGAATCTCTTAACTTGGGCTAGTTAGTCCAAGTCGAGCCGTTACTCTGATAATTTGTTTGTTTCTCTTTCCCAAGTGCCTTTTACGGAGTTCAGTGTGAAAAACTGACAAAAACGGACACACGAGAGGCATTTTGGTCATTTATTGATTCTGGAAATTTTGGCAAATGTTGACCCTCGGATGGAAAATAGAGTCCAAGATGAACCCGTAGACGAAAACAGAAGTCAAATCGGTGTTCGGATGAGCAAAATAGTGCAAGTCAAAGTTGGAGGTAAAAAAATCAATTAACCAAATCAGCCGGAGACACGTGGCGCATATCCATGAGAAAACGAGAGTTTTGGTATACTGTTGGGTTACATCGGTACACTCTCGGGATGACTTAAGAGCAGAAATCCAGCACATCCGGCCGTAGGTAGCTACGATGATCTAGGGGATCGGGTTTCTTCATCTCTGCGCCCTCATTGATCTAACGGTTCCTGTGCCACCCGTTCCAGCAAGCGATTTTGATGTGAGCGAGTTACCTTCTTATGCTGCTTCCGGTACAGTGTATCTTTTCACTTGAAGCCTATGGCTGATCCCACGCGACAGCTAACAACGTGTATGAGATTGATTGGGTCCCAGGTTGTGGTTATCCTTCTTTCTCATCACTTTCTCTTGTTTCTTTATTTGAGAAACTTCTCTATTCAGAGAAGGTTATTTATATATAGAGGAAACAAATGAGAGAAATTTAGAAGGAAATTTGAATCGAGAGAGATCAAACTGTGAAGGGTACCCCTCTTCTCTAATAATGGATACTTTACAAGAGAGAGATAAATGACAGTAGAGAGAGAAAGATAATGGGAGATGGATTGCTTTAGGAAATTCTTAGATGGAGATATCTTCTCAGCTTCTATAGAGAGAGCAAGTCGTTCGTCTCGGGTATAAGAGAAGACAGGAAGAGAGATTAGAGGGGAGCTCGGTTTTGGAATTTCTTCCCACGGCCATTAACAGTCAAAATCGAGAGCTAGAGAGAGAGGGAGAGTTTGAATCTTTTTCTTTTTTTTTGTTTCTTTTTCATCATTTAATTCTTCTCTTTGTGAGAGAGAGAAGATCAGATTGAAAGAGAGCTAGAGAGCGAAGGCTACTGATTTGTAGAGAGAGAGAGAGATTGAATCAATTATATAATTTCATTATTTTTATCTTCTTCTTCTCTTTTTTTTTTACTGTTCGGTTAGAGAGAGAAAGAGAGAGTTATATTATTGTATTAGAGAGAGAAGGAGAAAGTTTAGAGAGAGAAAGAAGGAGAAAACAGTAGAGAGAGAGAAAAACCAGGTGAGGAAAATAATTTTCTCACAGGAAATCCATTTCTGGGAAGACGAGAAAATCGTTTTCCCTGAAGGTGTGTTTGGCTGAATTCTGGAAAAACAACAGGAAAATACATCCTATAGGGTCTGTTTGGTTGCAAATCAGAAGGAAAATTTGCGAGAAAAAGGTTGTTTCTTCTCCAATTCTTTCTCCCTCACTTATTTTATTGATTTTTATCTCTCCTACCATGAGTATGACCTCTTTAGTGATGAGTAGCTAATTTTCCTTTAGTCTAGGGTTTTGATGAAGTTCTAATTATGCATATTAGACAATTATTTTGATAAATTAAATGCTTCATGCATTGATTTCTTTCAAACTTTGTTCATGATTTATTTATCGATTAATATTCTTGAGTTGATTTATCATATTTAGAGTGACACCTTTAATGATTTATACTTCTTAGTTGTTAGTCGATCATTGAATCGTGACTTGTCTTTCATTACCTATGCTTCTTGAAGCTTGATCCATCATGTTTAGGTTAGGTTCTTTAATGGTGGATACTTGCTAGTTGATAGATAATAGTTAGAGTTGATAAGAACTTAGTATTTTGATTCATAAAAGATAGAAAATTTAATTCGAGGTCTATGCATGATTAGAATGGATTCTGAACCCTAGGCTACTTCCCCCATAAAATCATTTACCATTATTATTTGTCTTTGTTAGTATTATTGTTTAAATTGCAAGAAAATCGAAATCCTAAGAAAATCCAAATTAGTTATAGGAGTCAGAATAGATTGACTTAGTCTCTGAGGAACGAACCGGTCTTACCGGAACTATTACTTGACGCCCGTATACCTGCGGGTGGTCACCTATTTAGGAAACTTTCTAGGCCCATCACCAAACACTAGTCGTATTTTGCAATTACCGAATTCAAATCCACAATCAAGGTGGTTCGTTACCGACTGTGACTATGATAGTCGGTGGGAATTGGGAAATTGCTGTTATTTGTGGAATCCGTTACTTTGGAGAAGATTCAGTTACCTAGTCTTATATCCTCTCTCTGGTTGAGTCAGAACAAGTTTGGTCTTACTCATTCTTCAGCTAGTAAGGTGCCATAATTCTTTTCACTCATACAAACTATATTGTTTCATCTTCTAAGAGTCGAAAATATAAACACTGATCTAGAAACTATTCATCTAATAAGGTCCCAAGCACAAACATCACCATCAACTAAATGATTGTCTAACACAAACTGAATATAGGCTTTTTATCTTTTGAAGTTTGCTTTGCGTTTGTATAATATGTTTCCGCTTGTTTTCTATTGTCTCAGAAAATTCTTGAACCTGTTCTTGAAGGAATTCAGTGAATACTTCGCGAGTTGATTACTTAGGTTCTTAATTGAAGTATGCAAGGTCGCGGTGAAGAAAGCAGCCATCTAAGCAGGTGCCTTTGGGTGCACTATAGGTGGAGTTGGTCCTACTACAGTGCTGCTACTAATGATAGCGAGGAGGGCAATGAAGAATAATGTGTAATTTGTGATACAAAATGTTTGAACAATCGAGATCAAATGTAATGAAGAGGCTGATTATATGGCTTGCTTTGTTTACTGAATGTAGTTAAATGTCATCATCTTTCAAAAAGAGAAGAGAATGTAAAGTTAGAAGGATCCGAGATAGGAATAAATGTCATGGGCTTATCGCAGTGCCCGAATTTTCAACAGCGTCATGATTTTTCATCGACAACGACAGGAACTCAGCAAAACAACTCGCAAAAATTTGTGCATAACCTTGTATACTTCAATTATCAAAGCGAACAGAATGACAAGAACTCTTCTTAAATGCAATATTTGTACATAACCTTGTATTCTTCAATTAAGAATTGGGAAATGACTCGCCGTATCTTCCGTGCAATATTTGAATAAACATACACAACCACACTGTTACCCTACTATTTTGGTTAGTCGAACCATCGTTTGCGAAAGAATATCCTAAGCGAAACAAAATATAACATGAGATTAGACCCTATTTGAGACTAAATTGACCAATTTCATCACATTAGACACAATCTAGACCAAAATATAAGCAAAATCAGAATAATTTCTCCAATTTCGGAACAAGATAATGAAATGTCAAAGCTTCCAAGAGATCATCCAATCTCCCTTATATAACAACACACTAAAAAAACAAGAAAATTATGATCCTCTTTGGCTCCCTAATCGGGTGTTTAATGCTACTCCTTATTCCCATCCACAGTTCCAAGACTCCTCATAAGAATTCATTGATAGGAATGAACTATCTCAGAAGAACTAGGATGGCGTCAGAGAGCACTAAGATTGATTGTTAAGGGGCAAAAGACTTTCAGAGAAAGTAGTTGAAAAGCTACGAAGGCGTAGTTTTGGAACTGAGGATGGGATTCCACTTACATCAACCTTTGTCCAAGTACTATTTTTCCAATTGTAACAATAAATAGACACACGTTTCTTACCCGAAGTAGATGATGTTACAAGAATCTTGTCATCTGACCCTATGAAAGTATGAAACTTGACATCATGACCTTTCATCATATAGAAAGGCAAGTTGATCCAACTCACTTCACTCCATCTTCCGTTCTTAAGAGAAGAAGTAGAAGACGTTTCATTGAACTTCTCATCCCCGTCCTTGTAAAAATCATCTTGGTAAATATACATGTTGAACGTAATATTGTCCAGTTTAACAATCATAGTTAAATACCCATCCACTTCAAATAACTGAGCAATGTCTTTGAAATTTAAATATTCGCCAAGAACCCGAGGTTGATCAAGGATGAAATCAGGAATTGTGATTGTCCTAAATTTTTCAGTTCCTACGTCAAACGCCACTAAGCATACAGGATGGTAACTAGCTCCCCACCCCCAACGATCAAGAGAATGATTGGACCAGTAAATAACACCATTCACATAGACATAATCATCATTTAGTTCATACGGTGGGATCGCTTCAATCCTTCTCCATCTATTATTATTACATCTGCGTCCAATGGTCAAAACCCCACAGACAAAAGATTCAGAGTCTAGATGACCTGAGCTTACAGTCAAGACAAATACCAATTTATGTTCATTAGTAGCAGGATCAAAGCCAAGTGCTAAAAAGTTTGGAAAAGTGACACGTTCTTTTCCCATGACTATCGAGGATAATTCAAACGAAGGTGACATATCTCCCGTACTGATATTATATATACGAACAACACGATTCATACATGAGTCAATGAGGCAGACTAAGCCGTTCACTGGCTTTGATATGAAATTGTAAGATGACGAGTTTATCTTCCTTACTGTGTCAACAACTAGTTTCACTTTTTTTGTATAATCTTCTTCTTCTTCTTCTTCAAACAAGAGGTGAGCTGTAAGATGGAACTCCTTGTATGGCCAACGGTCGGAGAAACAAGTACCTTGGAAACTTTTTAGGACTTCTTTTTGTTTCCGCGTGTGAGGTAGAGGAACAACTATAAATAGACGAGATGGGAGGCGTGTTTTAGAACGGGTGAAGTGTAAATCAATGAATTGTTGATCTCTTTCGATTAAGTAATGCCATCTTTTACTAACAATCTTGAAACGAGTTAGGGTTTTCACTGGAAGTCTGCTTAGTATCTCAAATACTAACCAATCATCACCGGAAGTCTGTTTAGTAATAACTTTTCCGGTGGAAGTATTCTTATTGTCGTTGCTGTTGCTGTTGCTGTTGCTGTTGCCATTATTATGTCTACTACTTACCTTCTTCTTATTCTTCTTCTTGTCTGACCGCCACCCCATCTTTAGGTTTCTTTGTGGGAGAATATATAAAACCACCACAACAGTTTAAATTTCAAAGATTTTTTTTAGAGAGAGAGAGAGACAATCACTTCTTTGAACAAGTGATTTATTAAGCTGCTAGGTCTACGAATTGGTGGAGGATCTGGGGGTTTTATTTGCCAAGAACTATAAATCTAACCATCCATTTTCTAAGGGCTGGGATTAAAAACTATTGCCGACTTCATGTTATTTTAGTAATGCCAAGCCAATCTTACTATTTTAGTATAGCCGACCAATTATCCATTAATGACGTTTACTAAAGATGAGAGGGATTGGAGCACAATATTACTTCCCTGACTTTAACAAAAAATTGGAAACTACATTTTCTACCATTACCACTAATGATATTGATATTTTATGGAAAAACGGTTGAATGGGTGGTTACTTGTTTGACCTCCCATTTGACATTAAATTATCGAATAGACTTTAATTTCACTACTTCGACACTTAGTTTGGTGTAAGTTTTTTTTTAACAAAAACTTATTTTCGTATGTGTAAGTCTTTTTAATAGTGACGTGATATAATTGAAGTATAATATGAATTTGAAACCTATATAGTATGTACTATATGATAGTTTATAATACGTTATATGTGGTACATATGTTCAAGCGGAACAAACTTACTTTTAGTCGACTTAAGAGTGTTTAGCTAAACACGTATATTTTCTCATTTACACAAATTTCGTTACATAAAGCTCTTCAAGTTTTATCTAACGTTTATATTCATTATGTAGTTAAATTTGGTTTCATCACACGTCTATTTTGTATATGTATTACTTTTTTTGTTGGAAGTTGTATAATGTATTACTCTTCTTCATCTTTTGTTCATACATGAACATATAAGACGATTACTAACAATTCTACCTCTTTTGTGATAAGGGGAGAGAGACCCTGTCAGCATCCCTTGTCACAATTTAGTACATGACCAATGTTGTAACGAGAAACTAAATTACGTGTTGGTTGATGGTGGTGGTTGGGCCATTAAGGTATTGTACGGTTCTTTAATATCGTATGGTGGTAGTTTGTTGATAAAATAATAATAAAGTGTTCGGTCGGAACACGATGAATTTTGAACTTTTTACTAGACGGTAAATGCGTAAAAGAAATTTATTATTTACTTTCCACTATTTTCCGAGAAAAAGTGTATGGTAGTTTTGATCGTACACGTGTGGCATAGATTGTGGTTGTCAAAGTGAGTTCGGATGGTTGAGGTCCTAAACATTATAAAAAAGTCTCACTGGGTATAGGGCAAAGGGAAATGATAGAGTGCCCAGTAAAATGCCCGACGGGCATGTTTGGTTGCCAGACGGGAAATCAACAAGAAATTCAATTCTCTTCCCATTTTTCTCATACTTTAAATTGTTTAAATATTTATCTCTCTCACCATGAGTAACTAACCTATCAATCTAGGGTTAGGATGAAACCTTAGTATCGCGTAAATGTCTGACTTTTTCAACTCATACCAAAGATCTTCGAAGTACTTTTAAATGAAAAATTGATTTCTCTCATTTAAATTCATGATATTTCTTTCATTAACTATACTTATATTTTGATGATTCATGTTTAGACTAGGTGTCTTTAATGTCTCATGCTTAGGATTTGATAGTGAATAGTTAGATTATCGTTTGAATATTTATTTTTGAAATCAAAACATTATATTTTGTTCTAGAAAGTCGTATTTTCCGAGGATGATAGAATTGTCTCTCCTTGAGTTATAGAAGATCGGGTTGTCACTGATTAGGCAATAGTTTATGCATATTTAGGTAGATTCCGAAACTCTAGACTTTCTCCACATAGAACTTCTCTGTACACTTTATTTTTCTGTCATTTTGAATTATTTATTAGTTTTCCCACTGATGGGCCTAGAAAGTTTCCCTAATAGGTCTACACCCGCAAGTGCACGGGTGTCAAGTTGTAATAAATTCCGGTAAGACCGGTTCGTTCCTCAGAGACTAGTTAAGCTTATTCTAAAACTAGGAAGTAATAAGATTTTTCAAATGTTGTGATTTTGGTTTTGATTTTAAAATAAAACATATAAAATATTAAAACAAATAAAAAGATGAACTCAAATGGGGGGAGAAGTCTAGGGGTTTCGGAGTCTACCACATAAAATCACTTTCAACTACACGAAATCAACCGACTAACTCTCTATTATAACTCGGAATTTCAGATAATGAACTATCTTGATTCCGGGAGATATTTTCGTGTAAAACCGATGAACTATAATATAATTGTTTCGTTTTGAAAAAGAGATCTCTAAACTGTTATCTATCAATTAATAAATATACATCATCAAATGAGTTAACCTAAGTATGATGCATCAAATCCAAAAGCATAGACAATGAAAAGAAAATCAATTTAACTAATTAAAACAACTTGGATTTTGAAGCATGATCGAGAGAATTAACCAAATAAGAGAGAAAATGAAAAAAGAATTAAACTTTTCTTAGCTGGAAATGATTAATTTCCTTCTGATTTTCCCGTCTATCCGCCAAGCGCGCCTTAAAGGAAAATGATTTTCTCATCTTCTCGGAAATATTTTCCCTGTGGGAAAACTATTTTCCACTCTCTTTTCTCGTCTTCTCCAACTCTTTTTCTCTCTCTAACTTCCTGAAATCTCTTTATTATCTCTCTCTTCCCACTCTCTCTGTTTCTCTTTCTCACTAACAGGAACAGTAAAGCAAGAACAAGATGAATATCAAAGAAATTCGGATTTCTTCTTTTCTTTTCTGTAATTTCTCTCTCTCTCTGTAAACTCTACAATCTCTCTCTCTAATATTTCTGTAATCTTTCTCTCTCACTAAGAAACAGAAATAAAAAAAATACAAGAAAAATAGAAAACAAAACGAATGATCAAACCAAGCTATAGATGATGATGATGAACTCTCTTAACCGAATTGTTTCTGTTTCTTTTCTTTTCTCCCTCTAAACCGTGATCTCTACATCACTCTCTCTCTCTAATCTTTCTGTCAAGTTGAGCTTGAGAGGCTTCATCCAATCCGAGCTGAGTTTCATTCCTCTGTCTCTGTTCTCTAAATAGCCGAATGATAATCTCTCTGTCCTTCCAGAGAATATCTCTTTCTTTCCTTTTCTATATACCACCTTGATTCTCTGATTTCTATATAGAAGAAAAGAAATCAGAGAGAGAATAATAGTAGGTCTTGTCTTCATTGCTCCTCACGGTTCTCTCTCTCTAAAGTATATCTCATAGAGAGAAACCGGCCGGCTAATACCCTAAATCCATCTCAATTGAAATCTCCCCGCGATCTCTATCCGTCTTCATCTCTCTCTCCGAAAATTTCCTTCTATCTCTGTCTTTCCAATATATCTCGACTTTCCTTCTCTGTTCTAATTTCACGTTCTCTCTCTGTACAAATATCCCTTTTCGAAAGATAGATTTGTAGAGAAAGAGAAAGAATGAGGGATTCCACGATTATGGTGATTGGATTTTGGTTGTTAAGTGAGGATGATTCAGTGTATCTCGGCTCCGTAAATTCTATAAACCACACTCACCAAACGGAGCCACGTGTCTGTTTAGATTTATGACCGTTAGATTTAGTTCGTCGCGTTCTACTGAATCATCTCCAAAGAGAATCCCGAATATCACCCCGCTTGTGACAGAAGATAGCCCACACGTGACCTTCGAGCACCACGTGTCCCTAGATGATTGACTTGGACCAAAACTTTGACCTCGCCTAAATTGCTCGTCCGGACTCCGATTTGACTTCTGTTTTCACCTACGGATCCGTCTTTGACTCTACCTTTACCCGATCATCAACATTGGCTAAAATACCAAAATCTCCAAATGACCAAACTACCCTTTTGTGTGTCTTTCTCTCATTTTTATCCGTTTTTCACACCGAATTCCGTAAAAGACACCTGCGAAAGAGAAACAAGCAATTCATCAGAGTAACAGCTCGTAATAGACTAACTAACCCAAATTAAGAGATTCGAATGAGGCATTTTCATGACTCATCAAACATCCCCAAACTTAGATTTTGCTAGTCCTCGAGCAAAACAGAAAAATAAAACTAAACCACTTTCACCACTTTCGTAGGGAATCACGATTGCACTTAGCACGTGCAACAAGCCGTTAAACCTCTAGGTTGCCCCTAGAGGACGAGTTTTGTCTCGTGAGGGTTTGCAGTGAATATACCCACAAAATTAAAAAATCTTAAGAATGCAGAAGGGTCTAAATATGATGTGGACCAAAAATGTTTATCTGGTAGATTTCAAAAGTTAATAGAAATGAAATCTAAGTCGACCAAACCATACAAATGCTAAAAATCCCTTCACTAGTAATCTTGACTCGAAGTGCACATGACCAGCCAATATGAACATCATTTCAGTTCCGAACAGACAAGACCTCGATTACTTTTTCAATACATTTCGCCTCGACTGTTGCCTCACGGTCATACACTCAAAAATTAAAGTCACTCAGAAATAGTTCACTCAATGTGCGAGTATGAGTGTGACGGAAACTCAACACATTACAAAAGATGGACTAAAAGTTTGGTGAACGACTGATCTCATAGAAAGGAAACAACCACTAATACGGAATGGGGAAACTAACCAACTCTTCTCACCTGATCAACTATCTAACAATGCTTCCTAGACGTCAATAGACTATGATTATGTGACTAGAACTCCTGAGAACTCGACGTCTTCAAATCTGCAAGAACTACTTTAAGGATAAACACTTAAACAAAACTACACAAACACTTTTTCTTTTTCTTTTTTTTTTTCCTTTTTTCTCTCTCTTTTTTTTCTTTTTTTTTTCTTTTTCAATATTTTTTTTTCAGTACACTAGTACGATACTCAAAATACAAATACTACTTTCTTTGGTAATATTCTCTTCACTGGTAATATTCTTTTCCTTCTTGCTTCATGCCTTATTCTCAGGGTTCTAAATGGTGGATCGAGTACTATATTCCTCTAGTTGACACTGTTTTCAAGTTTCCCAGACTACAAGAGTAAGGTTTGCATTCCTAAGGACATCCCTAGTGGTTGTAAAATGTGAGCTCAGGAGATCAAATGAGCTCTTTTGAATATTGCGAGGTTGAGTAGCTCTTCACTCTACTCGGAGTTAGCGCAGAAGAGATCACTCAAAACAAAAAGAAAGGCTCAGAATCTCACATAGGTTAAGTCTCCACTAATGATCAATCAAGTTCTCTCAAAAAGTCTACTCTTAACCTATCTAACACTCACATGACTAGTGCACAGACAACCTCAAGACTCGAAATTCATGGACAAACCTTTAGCAAATGGATAGTAAGACCAACTAGACTCTATAACTATTAACAAGCAAAAACAACTAGACTCACATTTTCAATCCAAAAATTTTAAAATTTTGAAAATTTTTTAAACCTTTTTGAATTTTTGAAATAAGGACTTAGCAAAAAAATTTCAATCCCCTATCCCCAAACTTAAACCGAACATTGTCCTCAATGTTCTGAAGACTTAGCTCGTAATAGACTAACTAACCTAAATTAAGAGATTCGGATGAGGCATTTTCATGACTCATCACGCACCACAACATCTTGCACCGAAGAAAATCCAAATTAGTTATAGGAGTAAGAATAGATTGACCTAGTCTCTGAGGAACGAACCGGTCTTACCGGAACTATTACTTGACGCCTGTATACTTGCGGGTGGTGCCCTTTTAGGGTAACCTTTTAGGTCCATCAACTGCCTCCTAGTTTCCTCATTCAAGAAACTATTCTTCACTAAATCCATTGAGATAACTCCTTCGAAAGTAGAGTTACAAAGAGACATCTGGAACACCTCCCAAGAATCTGGTAACGTACCAAGAAGCCATAAACCGTGAATTTCCTCATCAAAGTTTATACCCATGTCAGATAATTTATTGAGTAACCCCTGAAACACATTCAAGTGATCAGTCATGGGAGTTCCCTCTCGATATCTCAACTCGAGCAATTTTTTCATCATATACATTTTATTGTTTCATGTCTTCCGAGCAAACAACTGCTCGAGCTTCAACCAAAACGAACTAACATTAGTCTCATTCTCAATATGATGCAACACATTGTCATCTACCCATTGCCTCATCAAACCGCACACTTGGCGATTTAGCAATGTCCACTGATCATCGGGTTTCTTCTCATAAAACACCGGAGCGTGAAATTCCTTCACAAAGAGCAAGTCTTCCATCTTACCCTTCCATAGATGATAATTATCATAATTCAAAGTTATCATTCTACCCATATATATTTTTCATCATTAACACAAACAAACCGATAACCAAAGTTATCACAATCCAAAGAACTCTCTAATCTGGAGCTCTGTTACCACTTGTTGGGAAAAACGGGTTGAGTTGACGCAGCGGAAATATAAGTTTTCCCCCTTTATGCTAGTTACAAGGATAATATAGAAGAATAGTGGGAGCAATAAACAAAGAACTGAAAGTAAATAAGACAACGATTTTTAACGTGGAAAACCTCCTCAATATGAGAAGTAAAAACCACGGGACTCGTAGTCCAACCAAATCAACTATATATAATAAGCAAAGTAATTACAGACTACGTCCACCCGAGACTCAGACTCCAAAAACGAAGCAATCTCAAACACAGAGAAACCCTCACAAGAAAGAACAAAAACGACCCTAAATTCACTAGGTTTCCGGTCACCAATAAACGATCCCACCGTACAAATAGTAGATGAAAATATCAAAGAATATTTCTGACAAATTTCAGCTTAAGCAGAGAAGAACTCACCGTCGGATTTTCCGAACAACAAATACTGCGCGTGCTGAAAAAATTCGGCCCCGCTCTTCTCGGCAACCTCCTTCTCTCCCCTCTTCTCCTCTCCCCTCTTCTCTTGTGCGTTTCTAATTGTCCTCACCCAAAGAAACTCGACTTGGGTCCGGATTTGTTTTCTAAACCAAACCCAACTAGGTTTCCCCACTAGAAGAAAACCCAACAACAAATTGATTGATTTAATGCCTCAAGTGCCATATTTCGTAAGTGATGACTGGAATTATTAGCAAGTTGGGAGACACTTGAACGTGTCAAGAAGAATATAGCGCACCCATTGCAATTTAATATAAGTAATCCAGCTTATTATTACCTCAAGAAGATGCCCAACAACTTGATCCCACAAAGGCGCCACTCCTGGTTAGCAAGCAAGTTAACAGCATCTCCAATGCAACACTCAACTTACAAAACTCAATTTGACACATAGGACTACTTGAGTTTTTGACAAAAAGCACTCTCCAATGCAACACTCAACTAGAGTCTCAATATGATGTGGCAACAATAAATATCGAGATACTCAAAAGAAAACTCAACATTTATTGTTGTATCTCAATTGGTCCACATCAACATTTTATATATTAAAATAAGAACCAAAAGTAAATCTAAAGTAAATGTTGCATTGGAGATGAATTTTGAATTGAGTATCTCAATAGTGCAACCTAGGAAAGAGAACCTCAATTCATACTTGACACATTGGATTAATTGAGTTTTTATTGAGTGTTGCATTGGAGATGCTCTAAGCTTAAAGTGACGGTGTAGACCAAGATGGAGTAGCGTTCGTGCGTGGACTCGAGAAATTTGAAAGATTAAATATGTGAATGCATTTATTTTATAGATACATATGTCTTCACAAAAGTTTTATATACAAATAACAAAAACCCCAAGAATTAACTGATACAACAGAGAGTATGGTCTAATTTATTTATTTATTTATTTATTTATTTTTAGGGAAGTATGGTCTAACTTGGAATATACTCCAGAAACACATAGTAAGCATGTTGGCAAAGAATTTATTTCTGCCATAATAGTATGGCAGAAATAATAGTATGTTTCCCTTTATACTCAACCAAGAACTTTTTGTAGCTATCATCGAACTGCCATCGAGGACCAGCAAGAACTTCCTTGAACGAGCGACTATTAGTCTTAAAAGTTTTGTTCCTCTGGTTATGGTTTGACTTTAACTCCATCTGGTCTTGATTAAGCCAGAGTCTGGGTTGAAGTAGAGAACTTCCTTTCTCTAAGTTATAGAGAGATAAACGATAAGCGAATACCGACTTTATCAGTAATTCCTTCTTTCGGATTAACCGAGATAGACAAAAGATAATGGAGTCGAGGCGAGAATAAATTCTCTTTCTTTAAGATATTTTACACCCCTGTAACAGTACCAAATGTTAGGGTGTGTGCCTTCGGGATGCAACGACTATCCTTTCAAAATTGTAGGATGGTACTTTTATATTCTGAAAGCGGGCGAACTTTCGTAAATAATAGGAGCTCTTGGACTGATGCGATTGGATCTTCTAGACACATTAAGATTATAAGTTAACTCAAAGCTTCTTACTTCGTTTTTCTAGATATTCCAGACACACCAGAATATACTAGAATTACTTCCCAATAAGATATTCCAGACACACCAGAATACTAATTGTTAGAAGAGAAGAGAAGAAGAGAATGAATTGAATGTAAATTGAAGTGGGTTTGGGTTATTTATATATGAGTTGAATGGGTGCATAGTGTCTATTGGGTTGTTAGGACACAACTGTTCGGAACTAAGGGGCCAAGCATGAAGTATAACTGAATATTAGAGTCGGTTATAATCTGGGGCGTCCGATTTACCTAAAAAATGCAGACAGAACGCCAAGCGTTGGATGTTGACCGAAACGTGCCCAATAGATCAACAGATAAGCCGTTGGATGAAGATCTCGGTAGATCCTGCCACTTCCCGAAGCGGAGTTGATGCGCTCCGTTGGATCCTTCCGGCAGCATACCGAAGAGGTCCCGAGAGCTACAACGCGCAACCGTTAGATCTTCATAGATCCCGCGGAGTGTAAGCGAGCCGTCCAGATCTAGACGTGCTCGCTTCACTCAAACGGCCCTCAATCCGACTTGTCCGGTTTGACGCTTTAGTCCCTCATTTGACCGATCATCGTCCAAACTTTAAACTTGAATTTCTCATTTATCCGGAACAGGGTTCGAGTGATTTTTGGCTCTAACTTGAAGAGCTCGACGAGACGAGCGCAATGGCGCGTTCCCTTTCTGAGTTTGACGAGTCGGGTTGAACCAAAATCAACTCCGATTCCAACAAAAAGCACCCATACTTCCATTATAATCTAGGCAATAAAAAGCTCCGTTGCAGAAAACTAGATTATTAAAACAATACGTGAATATATCCGACTTTGGGTACTTATAAGACCACCAAGTATTCTTTGCCCATCGAGTGAAAATAACAAAAACATTTTCTTTGTAATCTTTTTCATCTATTAATTGAGGGATGCCAATAACTTTACAATCTGATGAAGTAGGTTCGGACGAGAATGAACGGAATCCATCATAAACAACAAAACTAAAAGTAGCAAAATTCACATAAGAAGAAATGGCAAAAAATAGAGACATTGAGATGAAATATTAGGATCCTATGGACGGATTCATACCCGACCCTACTCGGCCAAGAAGAAGACCCGGCTGAATTAATAAATAGTCAATGTAGATAGTTACGATTTAATTAGGACTAGGGTATATCCCGTGCCCTAGGGCACGGACACTTGTATCAATCAAATGTTACAAAATTTATTGTTATACTTTATTGAGAGAGATATAGATTTTTATTAGTTACTATTTTTTTGTATTATTTTCTTTTGTCTCTTTTTTTATAAGTTAGTTATTATTTTATTGAGAGAGAGATAGAGAGATTTTGATTTCTTTTTTTAACCCTTGAAATTTATTTTGTTTTTTTTTTTTTTTTTAAATTAGTTATTTTATTTCTAAGAAGAAAACGATTATTGTTTTTTAAATAGGTAACTTTATTTCTACGAAGGACTATGTTTTAAATTTTGAGAAGGGCTTTTAGACAATATCCTTTATTAGAAAATGATGTTTCTCCCAGTCATCAATTTCCCTTCTGTTTTATTATATACTAGGGTATATCCCGTGCCCTAGGGCACGGACACTTGTATAAATTACATGTTACGAAATTTATTGTAAAATTTCAAGTGTAATT
>BEHA01001245.1:225518-241404 GCA_002897215.1 Eschscholzia californica subsp. californica | reverse complement strand
GACCTAATTCCTTTTTCTTATACTAATATGTTGATTATTAAGAATTTGATATTACAACCTCGCATATACCCATTACCATAATCTATAAGCTTCTTCCCACCAAATAACATGAACCAATTTCCAAAATGTTTAAAGCATATAAAGAGTTTAACAATTAAAAAATCTACAAAAACCCAAATTGTATATACTAAAGATATGAACAACATAATTAGGTTTTTTGAAATTACCCAACCTGGAACTCCCTTGATCATCAGTACTAAGATGAGCATAGGATCGATTTGAAGGAAGAAGTGATGCATTAACCAATTCAATTACTGACCACCAGAAGTAGAAGGACCATAAGAAGATGAAATCGGAATTCTAACGTTCTTCAAAGCATCTCTATACTTCCTAAATAAACTAGTTCGATTTCTCGTCGCCATCAAACTTGAAAACAAAGAGTCATGTTGTCCAAATCACCCGTGTTCATCACGAACAAACCCTCTCTTTCTCTATAGATCTATTCTAGAGAGAGAGAGAGATGAAAGAAAAAAAAATTTAGAGAGAGAGGGGAGAGAAAAAATAAAAAAAGTTTCTTTTTTATGTTTGAAGGTCGCCGGCAGGGTAATTGGCCGGTCGGCGACCTTCACCGGAGAAGATGATGAGGTGGCGAGAAGATGAGGTGGCAGAGAGAAGAGATGAAATGGAGGAGAGAGAGAGAGAAAATATGACTAGTTAACGGTAACTGAAAAAGGGGGTCATATGGGAATTATTGATAAAGAAGGGGGTTAGGCAGGAAGCTGGTCACAAAGTTGGGGGTCATTTGGAAGATAACCTTTTTATTGTTGAAGGGGGTATCATGCAAGGAATGAAAGTCGACATATTTCGGTCGAAATGATCGCAATATGTCAGTTTTTGAAATTAGGTGCACGACAACATGCTTACAAATATCTCGTGTAAAATTTCCTTCTAAACTTCACGAAATTTCGACATATTTCTAAGTAATTTTCAAACACTAACAGTTGAAGTCTAATATTTTGAATAGACTAGTTCAGTAGATAAGATTCTTCGATTATTGGCTTTAATCTATGAAAACCAAACAGAGAACATACCTTCAAGATTTTATAAAAATCAGTTTTTCTTCTTCCTATTTTAGTCAATTTCTTTTATTTCTTCTGATTTCATCTAATTTTTCTTCTCCATTTTAATAGTCATCATCCTCTCCATTGAAACGATTGGAAATAAAAAATACTTGCACAAACAAAAAAGAAAAAGAAAGATATTTAACTTCAATTGAATTATTTGACTTGATTTGATCTAAAAATAAACTACAAAGACTGGTCTATTTATAGACTCAAATTCTACCCACTAACTATGACCACAACTTATATGATCTCACTAACTCATCCATTAACCCACTAACTAGTACATTAACCCCACTAACTAGTACATTAACCCCACTAAAATTAATTCTCTAATTACTTAACTAATAAAATATATCTACTCACTAAAATTGTGTTTAAATAAATTTAACACCCTCCCTTAAACTGAAACGACATAACGCCAATCATAATCTTCAACTTGAAAGTTGAATGAACCTTCAATGGCTTAATAAAAATATTAGCCACTTGTTTTTCAATTTAAAACTTCACGTTAATCTGGTTCTTGATCGTACTTTATCATTACTAATTTGTCTACTTAACCATCATCTGGTTTGTACTTGTTTTTGAAAGACCATTCCAACTCAATTGACTTCTTTCCTGTAGGTACAGAATTTAATCCCCAATTATCATTTTTCTCAATTGAATGAATTTCATCATCCACAACTGAAATCCATTCCCCATTTTTTACTGCTTCTTTAAAGGGATAGAATCGGTGGGATTACAATCTGCAAAAGATACAAAACTTGCAAAATCCTCGTCACCCATTATTATCATTGCTTACATCGTAGTCATCAGACATTAACGACATAACTTGAATACAAGTTGAACTCGAACATAATTCTGGATTTGAATTATCATGAATATTAGGAGAAATAGGTGTAATCTTAATTACTTGAGATTCTGAAGATAATGTCTCATCATCAATATCATTTTTTATTTGATGGTTTTCTTTAACAGTGTGGCTCCAAACTCCATCTTCATCACTTTCTACTGAATAATCATCTAAATCTTCATTTGAATCTTCATCCATTCTGCAAGCTAATAAAAAAGTTTCCCCTTCTTCTACATCATCTTCAGCAAAATTAGCATGTTTTGTATATTTCTTGGAAACTCTACATTCTGACTTATAATGACCTAATTTTTTGCAACGAAAACATCTAACTTTAGATTTGTCATACCTTCCAATTCTTTTGGATTCTTTACTATGGCTTTCTTCACCATTAGTGAAGAAGATGTCCTTCGACCAAGGTGACAATGCGAACAATTTGTCGGATAGGACAATTGATGTGGAAGATCATCAAGTCCAATTGATTTAGGGATCGTAGAGTTGTAGCTAGAGACCAACTACGATCGTCGATTTACGAAGTAATTCGCGGCTAACTTCGATCGGATCCTACAACGGGGTACACATAAGAGTGTCAAATTGATCTAGGATATGACTAGTGGGAGTGAGATATAACAATGGGAATGTCCCATAAACATATCTCATAGGCCTAAAAAGGAATTAGGCAAAGATAGTACAAAAAGGCGAAAAATTGAGAAAATATCAATAGTTGCTATTTTCGACTATTTCCCTAAATCTTATTCTAAAGGGTGTTGTAGGAAACCTTTGAGGAGGTGTATTCTCATTAGGGTTCTATATAAACACTTTTAGGACAGAGAATGAGATGTGGAATTCTCTCTAAGCTTTCTTACTCTACCATATCAAGTAGAGACGAGAAAGTGAGCTAATTCCCATTAACTATCTATCTAGTCAAGAAGAAAAGAGTTTTTTTCCAACCACCATTGGTGTGCTAGCTAAACAACAAGGTGGGAGATCAAGTTGATTGCTCGTGTCCCAAGTAGAGGAGCTAAACTCGCACACAATCATCCGTCGATTAAGGGACATGTCCCGAAACAAATCACGATTGAGGAAGTACTGGACTTCCAAGGCAATCCGGAGTGGCATTGGAATGTCCGAATCAAAGAAAGAACTTCAACTGATTCAGAAGAACAAAGGGAAGAAGGAAGGAACTCACGGTTCCGACCAAGGTATCTATGTTATCGAAGTTAACTTAGCAAATACATTTGATTCTCAATCCTGGGTATTCGATACCGGATGTGGTGTTTATATCATTTCTGATGTGTAGGACCTTAAGGGAATCAAGTATTTATCTACAAGGGAGCTTGTCCTACGAGTAGAAAATAGAGCAACGGTTGATGCGAAAGTTGTAGGAACATTCAATCTACCTTTAGAAATTGGTCTAGTTTTAGAACTTCATAATTGCTATTATGTACCCTTTATTTCTAGAAACATTATCTATGTCTCAGAATTAGACAAAGAGGGATATCACCTATTAATAAAAAACCAATGTTGTTCTTTATATAAAAGTGAAATGTTTTATACCAGTGCTAAGTTATACAACGGTCTCTATATTACGAATATTGAGAACGAAGTCTTTAACATAGAAACCAAAAGGCTACGGTCAGAAGATTCGAATCCAGGTTACCTTTGGCATTGTCGTTTAGGTCACATTAACATGACACGCATGAAGAAGCTCCATAAGCATGGACTTTTAGGATCATGTAATTTAGAATCATATGACATATGCGAATCATGTTTAATGGATAAAATGACGAGGTTTTCTTTTAAAGGAAAAGGAGACCGAGCCAAAAAACCTTTGGAACTCATACATACGGATGTATGCGGACCAATGAGTACTCCGGCGAGAGGTAACTATGGCTACTTCATCACGTTCACGGATGACTTCACTCGTTATGGTTACATATACTTGAGGCATAAGTCTGAATCGTTTGACATGTTCAAACAATTTCAGAACGAAGTAGAGAATCAACATGGCAAGAAAATAAAAGCCTTTCGATCCGATCGAGGTGGTGAATATTTGAGTCAAGAATTTGACGATCATCTTAGGAGTTGTGGTATAGTATCTCAACTCACTCGCCCAGGAACACCCCAGATGAATGGTGTTTCCGAAAAGAGAAATCGCACCTTGTTAGACATGGTTCAATCTATGATGAGTTTAGCAAATCTTCCAAACACGTTCTGGGGGTATTTTCCAGAAACGGCTGCTGTCACACTTAACCGAGCTCCGTCAAAAGCTGTAGAAAAGACGTCATATGAGTTATATGGTTTGGAAAGGTTCCAAAGTTGTCTTTTCTCAAAGTCTGGGGATGCGAAGTTTATGTAAAACGTTTACAAAGAGATAAACTCGCACCCAAATCAGACAAATGTCTCTTTGTGGGCTATCCAAAAGAGACAAGGGGTTACTACTTCTACCACGAATCTGAGAACAAAGTGTTTGTTACTCGAGATGGTGTCTTTCTTGAAAAGGAATTTCTTTCCAAACAGACAAGTGGGAGAAATGTAGATATCGATGAAATTCGATATGAGCAACAAATAAACACGGATATAGAGATATTAAGAGGTTTAGCGGCTCATATCTATCCACAAAGCATGGAAGAGGAAAATGAGGCCGAGATAGAGAAACTCGTGGAACCTCCCGCATAAGTCGAATTAAATTCGCAGGAGACATCTCAAATAGTTGAGAACACTCCAAAAGTTGCTCGGGCCCCTCGTAGATCTCAAAGGCTCCAAGAATTATCTCAGAAAACAGATGTCCTACTGTTAGAAGATAATGAGCCGAGTACCTAGAACCAAGCTATGACGATCCCCGATTCCGAAAAATGGCTAAAGGCCATGAGATCGGAAATGGATTCCATGTTAGAAAATCAAGTATGGAACTTGATCGATTTACCCGATGGAGCAACACCAATCGGTTGCAAATGGGGTTTCAAAGTAAAAACTGACAAGGATGGAAACGTTAGCGTTTTCAAAGCTAGACTCGTAGCAAAAGGATACAAACAGATTCATGGTATAGACTATGATGAAACCTTTTCACCTGTCGCAATGCTTAAATCCATTCAGATCATTCTAGCAATTGCAGCTCATGATGATTATGAGATTTGACAAATGGATGTCAAAACCGCCTTCCTGAACGGACACTTGGAAGAGGATGTGTACATGACACAACCCGAAGGTTTTGTAGATTCTAAAAATGCTGGAAAAGTTTGCAAGCTTAAGAAATCCATTTATGGACTCAAGCAAGCAAGCCGGAGTTGGAATCTTCGATTCGACGAGAAAAATCAAGGAATTTGGATTTCTCAAGAATGCAGAAGAGTCTTGTGTTTACAAGAAGGTTAGTGGGAGCAACCTAGTTTTCTTAGTCCTTTATGTCGATGACATGTTAATCATAGGAAACAATATTCCGATGTTGGAATCAGTTAAAGACTGGCTTCAGAAATGCTTCTTTATGAAGGACCTAGGGGAGGCAGAATACATATTAGGAATCAAGATCTATAGAGGTAGATCAAGGAGGATGATCGGACTTAGTCAAGAAACTTATATAGATAAGATTCTTCAACGGTTCTAGATGACAAACTCCAAAAGAGGATTCCTTCCCATGACACAAGGCATAGTGCTTAGTAAAGATCAGTGTCCTAAGAGTCCTGATGAGCTAGCACACATGATGAAAGTACCATATGCTTCGGCAATAGGATCTATCATGTACGCCATGATCTGCACTCGCCCAGATGTCTCATATGCCTTGAGCATGTGCAGCCGTTACCAATCAAATCCAGGTAAAACGCACTGGAACGCCGCCAAGAATATTCTAAAGTACCTGAGAAGGACTAAGGATCACTTCCTGGCATATGGCGGGGAAGATACTCTAAAGGTTGTAGGCCATGTGGATGCAAGCTTTCAGACGGATAGAGACGACTCTACCACTGAAGAAGAATACATAGCGGCCTCGGAAGCTGCAAAGGAAGGAGTTTGGATAAAGAAGTTCATAATAGAACTTGGTGTCCTACCTGGCATAGAAGAGGGAGTGACACTCTATTTTGACAACAATAGAGCGATAGCCCAAGCCAAGGAACCAAGAGCACACCAAAAATCCAAGCATATCCAAAGGAAGTACCACTTGATTAGAGAAATCATAGAGAGAAAAGATGTGGTCATTTGTAAGGTTCACACGGATGACAATGTTGTAGATCCGTTGACTAAACCGTTACCTCAGCCCAAACTTGATTCACTCATGAGGGGCATCGGTATAAAGCGCATTGGAAAATGGCAACAAATGTAATTTGGATTCATAAAAGAGTTTATGTACCGAATTACTTGCATTCGATAAATAAAATAAAAGGAATTTTATTTTTGTCCTTAAAATTTAGTTTGGTATTTAAGAGACAGTCCGTAGATAAAGAAAGCACTCCGAGTAGGCTTGTCAGATGCATGATCTGATGAATGAAACCCTACTAAGTGAACTCGGAGTGATTCATTATCAATTCCCTAGTCCAGGTCATTGCATAGACAACAATGACTCACGAAGACTAGTACGGGAGTCAATGGGATAGCGCAGTTTCATGAGCTGTAGGAATAGTGTATTCGATTCGACTACGTGAGTGCATAATAAGGATTATACGCTGGAATAACCCTCAACATGAGAAGTTCATCCAAAGAATGATGAATCGTCAAACTTCTCATAAAGACAAGATTGAAGAGATTCCTCAAAACATGAGTGCTCAGCTCATCTTATATAAGGAATGTCTAACTTTGGTTCCATTAAACGCCGCGCCGTAAAAGGAGGTTATAAAAACAGATACTGGGAAGGACATGATAGACATGAAGTTGAGTGGGAGCGCAAGAATGGATTATGTCCTCCTAACCATGTTAGGATACAGTGTCCTCGGGCCACTTGACGAGCAACAACTGAAAATGCATGGCCGTGCTCAAATGATTTAAAAGTTAATCATTTGTTTTGACAGTTGTACTCAAGATCAAGAAAGTCTGAATGACGTGACGTATCAGATAGGATACTAAGTGACATGGAAATCGTGCATTGTACTTGTTCTAAGTCCAAGTGGGAGTCTGAAGGAGTTGAAGGTGATGTCCTTCGACCAAGGTGGCAATGCGAACAATTTGTCGGATATGACAATTGATGTGGAAGATCATCAATTCTGATTGATTTAGGGATCGTAGAGTTGTAGCTAGAGACCAACTACGATCGTCGATTTACAAAGTAATTCGCGGCTAACTTCGATCGGATCCTACAACGGGTTACACATAAGAGTGTCAAATTGATCTAGGATATGACTAGTGGGAGTGAGATATAACAATGGGAATGTCCCATAAACATATCTCATAGGCCTAAAAAGGAATTAGGCAAATATAGTACAAAAAGGCGAAAAACAGGGTTTTTGGGCCTTAGCCGATTCGGGTACTTCTCGGGCTCGGATTGGGCTGAAATTTTGAGGGGAGATTTCTGACATATCCAGTAGTATGCATGCAACATTCGTGGTGTTTGGACACCTCCTCATTAGGAAATTGAGAAAATATCAATAGTTGTTATTTTCGACTATTTCCCTAAATCTTATTCTAAAGGGTGTTTTAGGAAACCTTTGAGGAGGTGTATTCTCATTAGGGTTCTATATAAACACTTTTAGGGAAGAGAATGAGATGTGGAATTTCTAAGCTTTCTTACTCTGCCATATCAAGTAGAGAGGAGAAAGTGAGCTAATTCCCATTAACTATCTATCTAGTCAAGAAGAAAGGAGTTCTTCTTCCAACCATCATTGGTGTGCTAGCTAAACAACAAAGTGGGAGATCAAGTTGATTGCTCGTGTCCCAAGTAAAGGAGCTACGCTTGAAGCTCTTGGTCTTCTCATAAGCAATTGGAAAGGTTCGAGGGAAAATTAGCGAATAAGGTATTTATCTTTCTAGTTTTACTTAGTATTATTATGGGCTTATGCATGTGATCCTGGGAATACTAGTGTAGACATTAGATGTCTTATTTCCGCTATAAACACTAGAAGGGTGTAAATCCCAACAATTAGAACCACCTTTTTCAAGCAGAGTCACTTTGCTTTGAAAAGCTTGTTCTATAGACCCTGCAGCAGCTCTCTGGTTCATCCTATGTTCATTAGAACATAATGAACTCATCAAACCTTCAACTGACATAGTTAAGAGGTCCTTTCCTTCCTCAATTGCAGCAACAACATAGTCAAAACGACCTGTTAATAATCTCATGATTTTGTCAATAACACGAAGATCAGTTAAATGTTCACCATTAACCCGCAATTGATTAACAATAGATTGAATTCTAGAAAAATAATCAGAAATATTTTCAGAGTTAATCATATTAAAAGATTCAAATTCACCTCGTAAAGTCTGCAACCTTACATTTTTTTACCTTCTCGGCACCCTTGTAGGATCTTTGCAACAAATCCCACACTTCTTTAGCTATTTCAGCTCTTGAGATGTTCTCGAAGACAATCTCATCAACAACTTGATAGTGAAAGAACAATGCCTTCTTATCCTTCTTTCTGTTCTTTCTCAAACTATCTTTTTGGACCTGAAAGAGAACTTCATGTGCTACCCGATCAACTGGTTCAACATACCCAAATTCGACAATCTCCCAAATTTCCTGGAAGCCAAATAATGCTTTCATTTGGGTACACCATTGATCAAAAATTTTCCCACAAAGTGGCGAAAGCTGAGGTTGGATTGAGCTGTTCATTTTGCAATTCGGCTAGTAATCACAAAATATTCCTAGCTCGGATGCCAAATGTTGAAAATTAAAATACTTGCACAAACAAAGATGAAAAAAAGAAGATATTTAACTTGACTTGATTTGATCTGAAAATAAACTACAAAGACTGGTCTATTTATAGACTCAAATTCTACCCACTAACTATGACCACAACTCACAGGATCTCACTAACTCATCCATTAACCCACTAACTAGTACATTAACCCCACCAAAATTAACTCTCTAATTACTTAACTAATAAAATATATCAACCCACTAAAAGTGAGTTTAAATAAATTTAACAGAAATCCCAAGAAAATATTATCCAACTTGAAGAGATTTGGCGTTGATTTAAAATCTAGAGAACGTTAAAAACCCTAATTTTGTTGAGGAAGACGAGTGAAGTTTGATAGTAAAATACTCGTTTACTTTAATGAAACTTTTGCTATAAAGAGGTATGCCCTATTTTGATGGTCTCTGTAATGTTACCTTCAAGTATCAACTATTACTTTCCCCACTTTCTTACAAAACTGTGGTTTTGTAAGACTTCCACGCTGACCGAAATATTTCTACGAAACGTTTCCATTTTTTGACCGACCAAAATTTCCACCAAAACCGAAGTTTCATTCCTTGGTATCATGGTGTTGCAGAGTGCTTTTGTAATGAGATTTGGCTTTCGTACTATCATGGTGTTATGGTTTTTGATATCATGGTGTTTTGTTATTTCAAGAGGACCTTGCAAAAGATGGGCGATATGATTCGACAGTACAATAACAAAGAAGTGAACTAAGAGTTAAGTTTGAGTTTCTACGGGGAAAATTGAACACACTGATGTCTTAATGGAATGCCTGGAGGTCCTGACTTGAAACTATTTCTACCTGAAGAATAAGCATCTTCAAGATTTCAGGAAATGAAAAGTGAAAATCCATAACATTTGTGGGTTTATGACAACTAGTAAAGGAAACTAAACCAATATGTATATTTCTCTTGATACATTTCAGTAACAAAATTGATTCATCTGTGTTAAGTGATTGAACAGTATGAAATTTGACTTCAAAGTTAAAGATCACTAATTCTTATCAGTTTCCTACTTATATATGTTTTATTTGAGCATTTCATAATAAACCAATATTTCATTGCAAAAAATAGTAACAAATATCTATAAAAGTGTAAGATAACATAGAAACATAAGAATGTAGAAGTTCGTAAACTAATACTACAATAATATAACTAAATCTTGCGCCAATGTCTTTAACTTAAACTCTACCGTTCTCATAACATCCATCTTTAATTCTTCACATTGTTGATAACACTCCACAACTTTACAAGCTTTTCGAACTACCCAATCTTTGTATTTTGGATTAGATTGAAGGAATTTCTCCACTGCGGCAGGGGCTCGAACTTTCTTTCTAGTAGGAATGATATAAAAGGCAGCCATTTTAGAGTTTTTCATCGACGACCCTCTTCTGCAACCAGTTGGTGATTTCGGAAGGTTTGGTTTGTCAATTACCCATGTTCTAGTGTTGTCAATCTCTAAATCTGAGGGATCGTCACAAGAGACAACGGACTTATTTGTGCGGACCCATGGGCTTTCAACGAAGTGGCCTCTGATGTCGTTGTACTCTTCTTGTGTTGGAATTACCCTCCATTTCAAACAATTTGCACATTATACTGTAAATTTGCCGATTGCATCATGTTTCTGCCATTCAAAAATTAAAGCTTAAATCATCTATATAAAAACAGATCCTTGTGACTAGGACACAATTAATACAAATAATATGACTAGGACAAAACAAAATCCATTATTTGATTGCCACATAGACATTTTTAAAAAGATAACCCTTTCTCTTTTAATATGGTTGCCAATAGGTGGACAACCAAATTTGTTATGTGGACAAAATGTTCCTTGGGTGTAAAAATAATATATTAGTTTTAAGTGGACAACCAAATCTCTTTCTCTCTCTATAGTTCCTACTCTTTACAGCCATCAATGAGAGTAGGGAATAAAAACCCTCTGCAGAACCACCAATCAATTTCTTTTTTTTTGAGAGATAACATCTTATTAGATTACCTATTTCTTATCTTTTCTGTTTATGTGAAATCAAATCAAACATATTTTGGCAGGTCTTTTTCCTATTTACTTGGTATCTAGGGTTTGGAAATCAAATCAAACATATTTACTTACTTATGATAAAAAAACAGATTAATTTGTGTAAGGGTAGTTTCTCTCTCTAGATTATATCATGAACTATTCCTCCACTGGTTTAATAAGGAGAAAATTATAGAAGAAGCAAACCAATAAGATGAACTAATGAAAAATATTATTCTTGTTAGGGTTTTAGTATTTTTTGATTTATCAAATTATAGGAACAAATAATAAGATAACTAGAGTTTCCGTTGTTTGGCAATGTTGATTCATCAAGAGAAATACCATCAAGGTGGTGGTTGTTGAGCGGAAAAAGCATCGGCAAAGAAATTTACAAGAAACAAAATTTCCCCTTAAAAAATAGTAATTAAGTATATTTCAGCCCAATATAATTGTCCACATAAAAAATTTGTTTGTCCATATATTGTCCACCTTAAATATTAGTCGATCAAATGGACGTATGATTACTCATCTTTTAATCATCTTCAATTGAATAGCACATTGAAAACCAAAACCCTTGGCCTCTTCGGCGTCCTTCACGGTTCTTTCCTCTCCCATGAGTCATTCATCTTTTGGACTTCTCCCAATTCAGTTTCTTTTTTCTGTTGAGAACTCTCCCTATTCAATTGTATTAACTCTACACAGTTCCTCTTCCCCTCTCTCTCTCTCTCTCTCTCTCCAATTTCGCTTTTGTTCTTCCTTCACTGTCATCACACAAAGGTAGGGTCTACTATCTCTTCTTTTCTGGTAAGAATTTTTCATAGGGTTTAGTTGTGAAATGTCATTGTTCATGTTGATCATATTTGACTGATGAATTATATGTTTGTGGGATGTGAAGAAAGAACATGATTTCTTCAGTAAGTAACTCTTTACTTTGTTTTAGGGCTTCAGTCTAGGGTTTCATTTTATAATCATTTCTTCTACCGTTTAATCCCATGCTTCAAAGGCCCTGAAAAATGAGGAAGACTGATTCCCTAAATCGTCTCAGATCCATTTATCTTTCTCTCAAAATCGATTCAGCTCCTTCTTCATCCTCCATTTAAGACTTCTGTTACAAGATCGTTTTCTTCTCCTCCATTGGGTACTTCCATAAGCAAATCACACGTTACAATCTTTCCTCATCTTTCTCTTCAATCTCTTTCTCTATTTGCACTTTACATGACCTCATATGATGGAAATCCCTAAATTCACTTAACCATCGACTTCAGATCTTCTTTCCAGTCCCTCTTTATGTTGCAGAGAACGTCTTTGACTATAGTCTTTTTTTTAATCTTTCTATCAACTTGTTTCTTGATTAATATGTTTTCTTTGTTGTTACCATCAACTACTTTTAGATTTAATGTTGTTGATAGGCTTTGGTTCCAAAAACTAGGGTTTGAAGGTCAGAACAAATGTTTGAACACCATTAATCTACATTAGGAAACTATCTCATCATGAATATCCTTCACTTCGATTGTCAACCAAATCTGTTCCTATTTAAAAAAAAAATTAATCAGTTTCTGATGAATTGGCTTCGATTAACGAATCTTTATGAAGGTCAATGAATTTGATTGAAATAGTTGTTCAGATAATTCAGGTACGTTGTTATTTGTATGATGTTTGATTTTATTCGGTTGTTTTTCTTGGAATTGAAGTACTGATCAGTATTCTTTCATAAGATTAGGTTTGGGTTGAATTGTTAGAATTGGGGTTTAGCAAATTCACATTAATGTCATTTTGTTTCTTATCAAGTTCAATCTTGTAAGTCACCTATACTCAGTTCCATTTCTGGAAAATCATAATATATTTCTCTTGTTTTTCTTCTGTATTTTGATGCAGTGAGGTGGTGAGATTCACTGTGATTTCACAGAAGCAAGATAGATGGAACAAGAAGATGTTGCTTCTTGATCAGGTAATTATTTTGGACTAATGTCACTTCGGAAATAGCCAAAAATTTATAGAAAAAGAAAATTAGAAGCGTTAGATGCATGGGTGTGCAAAAAAAAAAAACTACTGGTTGGAAATCAAACTTTTGTGAGCTGTATAAATAGATAAAAATGGGGAGGGATTCTGCAAGTTAAACATAAAAATATTGGTTAGAAATCGAACTTTTATTAGCAGTTTAAATAAATAGAGAAATGGGGCGGGGTTTTGCAAGTTAAACATGGTTGTTGCTTGGATTTGGATCGAAACACATCTATAAACCTAATTTTGTCTAAATATTTTGAGATTTTCGGTACTTTCGATGATTGTCACTTGGAATCCCTATCAGGATGTCAAATGTGAATACTTTTATCTTACTTTCAAATTTTTGGCAAGAATCTAATTGTTTCTGGTTGATTAGTTAAAATTTTACTTTTGTTGACAACTAATCTTGTAATTGGTGGATACAATTCCAGTCGTATGTTATTTTGATTTGTAAGCTGAATAGTTTTGGTGTTTTCACGAGCAGATGAAAGATTAGCTCTATGAATACTTTGAGCCCATTATGAGCGTGTATATGGGCATATGACCTCTGCTTGTTATTAAATACTTTGGATTCTAATTTCTCTTCCAGGTTTATCGGTATTTTTTGTAGCTTATAATGTTTTGTTAACGTATGCAGATTAAAGCAATGATCACTAGAGAATTTGAAGCGATTTTGGTTCTTTGGATACGTGTTTGTTTGTAGTTGAAGATTTAGATACGTGAAATTGCTAAACAGTGAGTTTGTTTTACTGATTTCATTATCGACATTGTGAGTTTATTTTTTCATATTCATTGGTATAAGTTTTTAAATTACATTATGAAGTTTGGATACCTGCTTCAAAAAAAATATGCAATTGAGTGATTTTTATGCAGCTAAGTGTTGTTACTAGACTGGCACCACAGATTTCCACTATAGGAATTATTAGTTATCTAAGGAGAAAGATATAATGGAATGACAATGACAGTCGTTTGGACAGATCTCTTGGTTCTTCATGTGCTACAACTTCATTTTTTACTTCATATAGAAATTTGTATATCCTTAATTAGCTCTTCTATATCTTTGCATTCACCTTTATACCCCAATAGTTGTCATTTACTAACAATTTCAACTTATTGGTGTACAATAACAAACTTGGCCAAGGCATCATGATGTAGTCTGACATAATATTTCTATATCACGTATACCATGTTTGATTTAAAATAACAATATTTTGAAGCACAACTGCTTTGAATGGTGAACACCGTTATCTTTTCTAAACTCTAAAGTATATTTCCTCACTGTTAGTCACGAAACAAAATGAAAAGAGTAGTTGGTTGATATTTTTATGTAGGACGTTATGTAGAAGAACCATTAAGACATTGAGGTCATGACTATTGGTTTCAAGTTTTTATGCAAGTAATATTTTGTAGTTACCCCCAACTTATTTTCTCTCATTTATGGATTAGGTGAATCCCTTCCCTTTTGTAAAAGATTATTTTATGGTAACTGACAACCAATTTTGAAGTAGCTTTTTATCCGAAAAAGAAAAGTGATAGCGCTGCCTCTTATATTTAACATATGAAGCCCAAGTAATATTTTGTGGTCATGACTATTGGTTTCAAGTTTCAAGTTTTTATGCAAGTAATATTTTGTGGTTACCTCCAACTTATTTTCTCTCATTTATGGATTAGGTGAATCCCTTGGCTTTTGTAAAAGATTATTTTATGGTAACTGACAACCAATTTTGAAGTAGCTTATTATCCGAAAAAGAAAAAGTGATGGCGCTGCCTCTTATATTTAACTTATGAATCCCAAATAAATAAACTTTCGATTCATGTCTATAAGTAACCATGTCTTACAATAAATTTCTCCAAATATGGTGAAGTAGGCATGAATCATGATTATTATATATTTTTATATGTTTTGCTTTACTAACTCCATATGTGTACGATCGTCGTCCTTTGCAGTTCTTAAGTGACCTTACGTTAAAACGTTGCTCTGACTCCATTTATAACTACTTCTCATGTTGTCCTGCAATGTCACATTCTATTTTGTCTTTGTTTTCAGCTGAAGAAAGAAGCCCAGAATTTTTGTTCTTCTTCTTGGTTGTCTTCGTTACTTAACGATCCATACAAAACTACATAGAGAAGAGTACCTTCATCCTCAACTATGATCGAGGGAATCAGAATTCTAGAGAAACAATTGAAGGGAAACGGGAAAAAAGGAAGGTCCTTCATAGCTTGAAATCAAGCATCTAACCTCATCTCAATTAGATTTCTAAGGTGTTTATGAAGTCCTATTACCTATACAATAAAAACTATGTGTACTCTATATATTTTGTAAACTAAGAGAGAGAGAGAGAGAGATCAAGAGACAACTTAACATAGAGGGTCTACATGATCATGAACTACAATCTTGAATATGTAAATAGTGGGACAATGAAATCAAGATTGGCACCATTGGCTATAATTTTTTTTGTATTTATGTAACGCATCGTATGTAATTACATATACAACACATTGTATTCCAAAAAATATCATATAGTTGCACAAAGTTGTTTATATGATGAATATGACTCGAACAGAGATGCGGTAATATGTATGGTATGTAATGAAATTCGAATCTCGAACGTTAACTCCAACCTTTCATATGCTTGAGAATTCCCTAAATTTGATTTCTATGATGAGTCAAAGACTACAAAAAAGAAAGTAAATGATACGGATCAAATACAAACCTTAGATTTACATTTACTCGGAGACATAATAAAATATTGTTATAAGTTAAGGACAACCAAAATACTCTCCTTGGTTGTATAAGTATCTACAAGTATAAAAGTAAATGATTGCCAGAGGGTGCATACAGGTGGAGAAAGACAGAAGAAACAGACTATACTTTAACGGAGGGGATAGCTATATTAGCATCTTGTGAAGCACCAATTATTATAACAATGGGCTTTCCAAATTTGGAAATACAACAAGTTACAGATTAAGGCACAACACTTAATCTATTTGAAAATTTTGGAGGTGGAATTAATGAAAAAACATACTATTCATGTTGTAGCAACTCACTTTTTTTTCTGAATTTT
>BEHA01001245.1:197964-211493 GCA_002897215.1 Eschscholzia californica subsp. californica | reverse complement strand
CTCTGCTCTTACTCTCATGAATAAGATAACGAAGTGTGATTACAATGTAAATTACGATACAATGTAGAAATTGGTTACACCAACTGCAAAATGGAGTGGTAAGAGAGAAAACTCAAAGATACGCGGATGCGGAGTCTGAAAATAAAACGAGAACACACTAGAAAATTAAAATCAATGAAAAAAGAAATATTAAGTTCATATCAAGAATCACTCAAAAAAAATTTATTTGGGAAGCCAATGAATTTTTTTTTTTTAGGTTTGGGTAAATTCGATTTGTTTGTGTACACAAAATTTTTTTTGAAGATTTGAATTCCCAAATATTTAGTATGGTTCGTCTCTGATAAAAAGAGATCTAACGGATGTTATAGCCTGAGGTTTATTTCTACAAATTTAGAGTCATTCATTTTCATAACGAGTAGCCAACTACTTTATGACGTATGAAATACTCAATATAATGGACCGTGCCGAAGGCACGGTTTATACCTAGTCTATATAATAAAACAGGTTGAAAAGTGTTGACTAGGACAAACCCATGATAAATCTTGGCCTTTTATTTATCTCATGATAAATCATGACCTTCCATTATCCATACGTAACTCTAATTTATTGGTAATGGGATAGGCTCTTTAATTGGTTGTAATTATTTCATTGACCAATTTAAGTCGTTGATCAAACAGATTGACCAATCTCAATCGTTCAATCAATTCAAAGCTCAAGAGGTTATCACTAAGAAGATGAAGAGAAAAAGAGTTTCAGTTATAGATCAAATGTTTTCCATGTAGCAATTCATTAATATCCATTCACATGCACCCAGATGACCACGACCCATAACCAAGCATCACCAAACGCCACCCTTTTCTTTCCCCTTAAAAATCATCGGTAGTTCGAGAGAATTTGTGAATTTGATCTTCTTCTTTAATCATTCTAAGATTCAGGGTTTTATTTTTTCATGCATTTTAATCTTCACTTACAAAGGACTGCAATCCCATATTAAGATGGTTTATTCTTTGAATGAACAGGAAACTCAACGGATCCTCATCAAACCAGGTCTCTCTCTATCAAAACTCCATCTTCTTATCAAGTTTTATGATTTAAGCTGATGGACTCAGTTTATTTAAATAACTCTTTGTTTAATCTGTTTATTGGTTTTCTACTTGACGTTCCTTTATTTGAGTTACTCTAAATTAGCTGTTTGACGATTCTTGCTCTCCTTCTCTTCCTCGAATCTTCAAACGCATTCGTTAAATCTCTTCAAACCCTAAATCGATTTGTTATTTCGTTTTCAATCTCTTGATTTTAATAACCTTTTTGTTTAGGAATTCTTTTGTACAGTTTGGAGAAATTGGAGTTTGATTGATTGGAGATTTTTGTATGATCTATACAGTGAAAGTTTGAATTATAGTTTACTTGTAAATTTCATCTCTCTCTGACTCTCCTTCTCTCTCATTTTGATGAAAACCCCCTTTTTTTATGAACAATGAAAACACCTCGATTGATAATCACATAATAGTAACTCAATGGCAATTATAGTGTAAGATTTTGAATGTACATCTTCGTTTTAGTAGCACACACTTAGGGACTATGAGACAACATTCTAGATCAATATTTTTCGTCCATAATAATATGTTCATTGATCAAGAAATAATACTTTGTATATGAAAAGGCCAGCGCTTTGGGGAAAGCTAAATAGTTTCCGGGGTGTGAAGTTTTAGGTGGAAACAAAAAAAATTAGATTTTTTTTATTTCCCCCAAACAACCAAATCCTTTTCAGCTTCTTCTTCCTTTCTCTGGCGACTCCACCATCTTCGACGACTACACCATCTTCGGCGAAATTTTTTATTTTTTTTTATTCTCCATCTCCGGCGAAGGGGCTCCTCCCCTTCGTCGGAGACATTGAGAAGAAAGAGAGGGAGAAGAGAGAGAAGAAAGAGAAAGAGAAAGATAAGAGAGAGAAAGATAAGAGAGAGAAAGAGAAGATAGAGAGAAGATGATGAAGTCGCCGGCAACATCCGGCCGGCGACATTAAAGGGGTGTTTTGTTTAACTTTTTTTTTGTTTTCCACCGTCTTCCCCGGAAACTTTAATGCTTTCCCCAAAACAGTGGCCATATGAAAAAGATAAAAAAGAGTCTAATAACTAAGACAAGAAACTTTGGAAGCGAGACATCTTATGTTGATATTCGATTGTTTTGTTTGGTCGGCGAACATGTTTGAATGCTCTTAATTTATAAGTTTTTTTCGGAAAAGGATTTCTAGCTCTTTGCACAATCAGATAGTCGGGTCTTTCTAAGTTTATATACAAATTATATCCTCACGGTCTATTAATTTCAAGACAAGATTCTAAAATGTGATAGTGTTTATGGGTTGCTGGGCGGCTCAAAAATCTACTGCCATGGCGTAGACACTCCAAACCACAAGAGGTAACAATATTCTATACCCTGTAATTCTTATGTGATTTGGATATCACTAAGCCACCATTCCGGGAGGTACCATCCCGATCTGCCAAATTTAAAAGTAAATTTGTATTATTAAGCCATGGAGCACCGTATTCCATTTTAATCTAGAATGCTTGAACCATAACAAACATAACTCAAAACTTAGCTTAAGATGAAAAACGTAGAAACTATGTCTATGAATGCTTATTTATTGTATATCATAAATTTTCATGTCTTCAGCAAGATGATATAGCTAAATAGGTACTAATTTTGAGAATCTCTGTCTTCGTGATATCCTCATTCAGTTGAGGTACAAACCATCTATAAAACCATTTCATGCATTAGTTTTATTGTTTTAAGTACTTAATTTTGTGTAAAGTACTAGACTTGAATGACATAGATATTGTAGTAACCGTAATTGAATCTTGCTTTGATAGTTTCTCGATAATTTCTCCTGCTATGTTTTTAATTCAATTGAATTCATAATTTCTCATATTATTTCTCTTGTATGTACAATCATTTATAACTAAATTACAAGATAAATATAGTTAGAGAATTAAAGCAAATAAGATAAGAGATATTTCTAATCTAATTACAGAATTATAATATATAGATATATATATAAGATATATAGAAATATAAAATATATTCTCCTAATTCCAACACCCCCCCTCAAGCTGGGGCGAAGATGTTGACGAGCCCGAGCTTGACAAGTGATGACTGCAGTAATGATGGACGAACAGGTTTAGTAAACATATCAGCAGTTTGATTAGAGGACGAGACAAAAATTGGTTTGATGACATCTGAGTAAACTTTCTCTCGAATGAAGTGAATATCTACTTCTATATGCTTTGTTCTTTCATGAAGGACTGAGTCTGAAGATAACATGATGGCAGACTTATTATCACAAAATAGTGTAAAAGACTCCATTTCCGGAAAGCCTAATTCAGTTAAAAGGGAACGAAGCCAAATGATCTCACATGTGCCTTGAGCCATGGCACGATACTCAGATTCTGCAGAAGATCTTGACACCACTGCTTGCTTCTTACTTTTCTAAGCTAAAAGATGATTACCACGAAACACACATATACAAGAGGTTGATCTCCTATCACCTTTTGATCCTGCATAATCAGCATCAGTAAAACTAGAGAGGCCTGACTGTGCTCCTGTGGCATAAAATAAACCAAGACCAGGACAAGTCTTTAGGTACCGAAGAATATGGTAAGGGCATCCATATGAGCGGTACGTGGTGCGTGCATGAATTGACTTACAACACTCACTGCATATGTGAGATCAGGTCGTGTATTTGTCAAGTAAATGAGGCGACCCACTAATCCCTGGTACCGTGATGGATCAGGTAATAATTCCCCAGACTCTATAGTTAGTTTAAGGTTTGGGTCCATAGGCGTAGATGCAGGCCTACACCCAAGCATACCTGTATCCTGAAGGAGATCGATGGTGTACTTCCGTTGAGATAAAGATATTCCCCGAGAAGATCGAGCAACCTCGATGCCAAGAAAATACCGAAGAAGACCCAAATCCTTCATATCAAACGAGTTCCCGAGAGCTTCTTTTACTTGAACGATGCCAGATGGGTCATCTCCGGTAATGATTATGTCATCAACATAAACTGAGAGGATAATACAATGACCCTGAAAACGACGAATAAAACATGTGTGATTTGAGTGACACTGCGAAAATCCCAAAGATTTGACCACATCACTAAAACAACTAAACCATGCTCTAGGAGATTGCTTAAGACCATATAGGGATTTGCGAAGGCGACAAACTTTCCCTGAATACTCCCCCTGAGCCCGAAATCCCGGTGGAGGGTCCATATATATGGTTTCTGATAAATCGCCATTAAGAAATGCATTTTTGACATCAAGTTGATAAAGAGGCCATGAATTAGAAGCAGCAAGAGATACCAACAAACGGATTGTGGTTAGCTTAGCAACGGGGGCAAATGTAGCATTAAAGTCCTTTCCTGGTACCTGAGTGAATCCTTTCGCGACAAGACGAGCTTTATATCTGTCAATGGTACCATCACTTAAATATTTCACACTGAAAACCCACTTACATCCCACTGTTTTCTCTCCAGTAGGTAAACTAACCAACTCCCATGTCTGATTATGTTGAAGGGCATTCATTTCAGCTTGCATAGCATCCACCCACTTAGGATTTTGAAGAGCCTCATGAACAGAGCGAGGAATAGAAACCGAATCAACCTGACTGAGAAAAGAGTGATATTGATCTGAAATACCCTGATAGGACCGATACTGAGAAATAGGATGATTAGTGTTGCATGTAAGTAGATACCGAGAGGGCATACGTCGCTCCCGGGTAGGATATCTGGGTGGAGGAGTTTCAGAAACTGAAGGAGATAAAGAATTACCTGAATGGGGGGAAGAAGCTGGCAAAGGATTGCTAGAGCGTGAAGGACGCGAGCAAACCTGTGATGGATTAACAATAGGAGAAAGAGGCACCATTTGACTAGATGAAGGAGGAGAGGACAATTCATTTGAATCAAGGATAGTAACTGGACGTGGAAGAAAAGTATTGTCCTCTACGAAAATCTCCTTAACAGGATCTGACAAGGAAGGAGTATCGGTGAAAAAGGGAATCTGTTCTAGAAAGGTTACATCCATAGAATGATAGAAACGATTTGTGAGGGGATCATAACACCTATATCCTTCAGACATTGAGGAATAACCTAAGAAAACACACTTAATAGCCTTGTCATCAAGTTTTGTACGGGTAGGGTTGCGATTCTGAACGAAACACGTACATCCAAAAACACGAGGTAAGATGGGAAATAAAGTGCTACCTGGTTGGAGAATATAGAAAGGAGTCTTTCCATTCAATACTCTACTTGGTGTTCGATTTATAAGATAAACTGCTGTGAGGACTGCCAGATGCCAGAAATTCTTAGGGACACTCATACCACGTAGAAGGCAACGTACTACAGACATAATATGACGGTTTTTTCTTTCTGCTACACCATTCTGCTCAGGAGTGTAAGGTGATGGGCCTAGAAGGTTACCCTAAATAGGTCACCACCCGCAAGTGCACGGGCGTCAAGTAATAATTCCGGTAAGACCGGTTCGTTCCTCAGAGACTAGTTAAACCTATTCTAAAATTAGGAAGTAATAAGATTGTAAAATGATTTGGTTTTGGTTTTTAAAATAAAATAAATAAAATATTAAAATAAAATTACGGGAATGAAAATGAACTCAAATGGGGAGAGGAGTCTAGGGTTTAGGATTCCACCACATAAAATCACTTTTAGAAACAAATACTTAAACGGTTAATTCTCTTTTTTATAACTCAGAATTTCGGATAATGAACTATCCTAATTCCGGGAGATGTTTTCGTTAAAACCGAATAAAACATAACAATGTAATCATTTTATTTTAAGTAAATAAATTTCTAAACTACTATTTATCAATTAATAAGTATGAACCGTCAAATGATTTAACATAAGCACGATGCATCAAATCGAAAAGTATAAATAGTGAAAAGAAAATCTATTTATCAAACTAAAACGAATTAAACTATGAAGCATTAATCAAGAGTTAATCAATAAAAATTATATCTCTAAAAGATCAAAAATGGGTTTCATCGTAAAACCCTAGATGGAGAGTCTTAGCTAATCATGATCGAGATTTAAATAAATATGAATAATAAAAGAGAATGGAAGAAAACTTAACTTTTTCGCTATTTCCAAACCAAACAGGGCCTTAGGGAAATGATTTCCTTCTGTTTTTCCCAAAATTCCGCCAAACAGACCCTTAGGGAAAATTATTTTCTCGTCTTCCCGGAAACGATTTCCTGGTGAGAAAATAATTTTCCTTCTCTGGTTTTTCTCTTCCTTTACTGTTTTCTCTTTCTTTCTCTTTCTAAACTTCCTTTTTCTCTCTCTAAACGAACTATGAACACTCTCTTTCTATTTATAACCGAATCAATGAAGAAAGAAGAAGAAGAAGATGATAATGGAGTTTTATAACTTTGATTAAATCTCTTTCTCTCTCTACAATTCAAGAGCTTCTATCTCACTAACTCTTTCAATCTCTCCTTTTCTCTCTCACAAAGAGAAGAATCAAAGGAAAAAGCAACAAAAACAGAAAACTCTCCAACTTTCTCTCTTTCTCTCTAGCTCGGTTATAAGCTTTAATGGCCGAGTGATGATGGTGGTCGGTCCTTCTCTGGTTTCAGCCGTGGAGAAGAGATGATAATCTTCTGTTCTTCTTCTCTCCCTCTCTCTCTGGTTTTCCTATTGATTGAGCTTAAAAGAGAGGATGATCTCTCAAAAACCGAGATGAGTTTCATTCCTCTGTCTCTGTTCTCTAAATAGCCGAATCATCTCTCTGTCCTTCCAGAGAATATATCTTTCTTTCCTTTTCTCAAATCCCAGAATCAATCTTTGTTAGAGATAATAGAATCTCTTTCCTTTCCAGCCTTCTCTCGGTTGCTCTCATCTCTCTATCTTCTCTGTTTTCGGCTCTTCAAAATAGAAAGAGAAAGTCCACTAATTTGGGAACACGGTTGCTGAAGGTTTAGTGCTGGGCGAATGATACTCTGCATCAGAGACAATTTCAGGGACTTGCAACGCCACTTCAGATTCTCACACGTGTTCAGGAAGGATACTGGACGTTAGATCTGTTGGGTGGCGATTTGAGCATACGTGAATACCTTCCAGCAGGTTATATAGGATCAAGCCTCCAGGAACACGCGATCAGTGCACTGCGGCTACACGAACATGGTACTGCTCTTCTCCAAGAAAGCGCCACGTAACTATTATCTGTCCCGAGGTTATCCCACTGGTCAACAGTATTTGACCCAAATTTTGACCTCTTGTATTTTGTTCATCCGGACTCTGATTCGTCTTCCGTCTTCGCCACTGGGTTCGTCTTGGACTCTACTTTCACATGAGCATGACTATTGACCAGAATACCCTTGTCATTAAAATGACCAAAATGCCCCTCAAGTATGTCTTTATCACGATGTTTTCGCATCGAACTCCGTAAATGAGACCTGAGAAAGAAAATCAAACAACTCATTAGAGTAACCGCTCGAACTGGACTAACTACCCCGAGTTAAGAGATTCAGATGGGACATTTTCATGTCTCATCATAAGGGCATGTAAGTTGTTGAAGAATACCTTTTTTGTTAAGTTCAGATCGAAACTCATTAGTTAGGCATTCCCCACCGTTATCAGATCTAATGTTGCAAACTACTGTATTAAATTGAGTTTTGATCAATTGAAGAAAATTAGTAAAATGTGTGAAGACTTCAGACTTTATTTTCATCAAATAAACCCATGTGCAACGAGTGTAATCGTCAATAAATCTGACATAGTAACGATGTTTGGAAATAGCTGACACAGGAGAAGGACCCCACACATCAGAATGGATGAGATAAAAAGCCCTAGGTGCACGAAGCATGCGAGGGATATACGTGGTACGAGTATGTTTTGATAATTCGCAAACTACACAACTAAACTTAAAGTCTTTGCATGCTTTATGAGGGGAAGGAAATAACCAACATAGATATTGAAAGTTTGCATGCCCTAAACGTGCATGTCACAGATCTAAAGATTTTTTATAGCAAAGAGACGAATTCGAACCAGGTAAAACAGAAACTTGCAGACTAGATGGAGAAATCCTAGGAGTCAAGGGCTCACCAAAATAATAGAGTCCATCACGCTCATATCCTTTACCAAGAATCTTCCTCGAAATCAGATGCTGTAAAACACAACAGTTAGGTAAAAAAAATAATTGCGCAATTTAGTGTTTTAGCAAGACGGCTTACAGATAAAAGGTTATAAGCAAATTTTGGGACGTAATAGACTGAATTTAAGGTAATATTGGAAGATAAACGAGCATTTCCTTGACTACTAATAGGCATGGCGGTTCCATCAGCAATACTAACCGTCTGATTAATGGGAATAACCTCTGAAGTAAGAGTAGATAACTTGCCAGTCATATGATTATTGGCTCCTGAGTCCAAAATCCAATTACAGTGGTCTGACTTACCATGAAGAGCAACATAGTTACCAACCGTAGTAGTATCCATTGACATAGAGGTATGTGTTATGCCCGAACACAATTGTAACTTATCAATTTGGGATTGAAGTTCGACATAATCTAATTGAGCAACAAAACTACCATGAGAATCACAAGACATCTATCTTCCAAGTCCAAACACGAGAAAAAATACTTAAAATATTACTGCAATACTGAACTCATAAATAAAAGTATGAATAATAGAAATACCAAGAATTTCGAGCTTTGAACCTGTGGATTCTCTTGAATGAAAGTTATAGCTGGTGACGAAAAAGAAAAAAAATCCTTTTCTTTTCATATTTGTAGAGAGAAATACAGAGAATAATAGATGAAGGTTAGAAATCCAAAATCACATTATAATGATAATTAAGTCGATTTAAACAAACCCTTGACGCAATACACATGTCAGCGGAAGAATTATGATGTAAGAGACCTCGATCTGCAAAAATTTTCTTGATATCCCAACATCGATGAATGTAGCCGAAAATACTGATTGATTATAAAGATTCAGAGAAAAAATAGTAACTTTCTTCCGCTGGATTTGAAGATCCACTATGCCAAAGACATTGTTGGATTGAAGAAAAAAAAAAACAAGAAGAATGTCGGAACGACACGAGAATTGTGAGAACTGAGGTATGAATCAATTGATTTTGCTCTGATACCAAATTGAATTCATAATTTCTCATATTATTTCTCTTGTATGTACAATCATTTATAACTAAATTACAAGATCAATATAGTTAGAGAATTAAAGCAAATAAGATAAGAGATATTTCTAATCTAATTACAGAATTATAATATATAGATATATATATATATATATATATATATATATATAAGATATATAGAAACATAAAATATATTCTCCTAATTCCAACAAATTCAACACATTTCCTTTAAACAAAACTATTACGAGGACAAATGGGTTTGGAAACAGTAGCAGATTGCGAGGAGGAATGACACAATGGAAGCAGAAAAAAGCCGAAATGTGGTGGGAACAATGTGTGCAGACAACTATCCCATGGTTGTAATTCAAGTATCTGTACCGGAGGCACGGGTTATACCTAGTGTATTGATATAGAATGAACAATAAGAGAATATACATCCTTCTTATACGGATATCAAAATGAACGACGATGATACCAGGCTAGTTTATCAATACCATCTGAAACAGAGTTTGCATGTCTTCAAACATTGTTATACTAACAGTAAACCCAAAAAAGTTTTCCCAAGATTTTAAAGTCCCATGAGATGATTTTGACCATATATCTTATCTGGTGCAAAAATTGGCCATAGCAATGAATCTTTTCACTAACAAAATCCCATCACGCGACCTTCAGGAACAGAAAATTCAACATGAAAACTTCTAATATGCATATATATATATATATATATAGCTAAAATTTACACATCAATCAGTTACCACTACCATCTGAAACAGAGTTTGGAGGCCTTACAGCATTCTTATAACTACACTATTACTATTAGAGTTCTCATGAAGAAGACAGCTGCACCAAGTCTCATCCAACATCACCACACTGGATCAGACACAGGCATAGGTTGTTTAGTTAGTTGAGGTCGGACCAAACTTGTTAGTCTTTGATGTATTGGATAACAATCACCATTTGGTTGTTATTGTTAGTTACTTTTCTGTTAGAGAATTAGTTATGAGTTTGTTAGTCATCTCTCTTCTCTATTTAAACTCATGTAATTCTTTCATTTGGTTTTAATGAAAATGAGTTCAACTATGGTATCAGAACTATGATCCATCGTTTCTCTCTCTAAAATTTCTTCTATCTTCTCCTTTCTTCCTTTATCTTCTTCCTTCTATCTTCTTCTTCTGATCTTATTCTCTTTCTTCTTCTAAGCAAATTGTTCAATCTTCATCTTCTTCCTCAAATCTTCATACTTCAATTATGGATCATCCTCGAATCACGTCTTTAGCAATTACTTCTATGAGTAATATCATACCAATTAAACTTCAAAGTGACAATTATCTCACCTGGAGATCTTTATTTCTTCCAATTCTCAAAAAATATAAAGTTTTGGATCTGATCGATGGCTCTCGACCTCAACCAGATCAATATCTTGATAATGAAAGAAGGCAATTAAATCCAGCCTATACTGAATGGCTAGAAGAAGATCAGACTTTATTGATTTGGATTAATTCAACCTTATCTGAATCTGTTATTCCATATGTTGTTGGCAATTCTTCATCTCTAGAATTATGGCGAAATTTGGAGGATTCTTTTGCTTCTGCATCTACTGCTCATATCTTTCAACTTCAAGAAAATTTAAGAGATCTGAAGAAAGATAATGATAAGATGCCTGATTTCCTCACTAAAGTGAAAAGAATCTCTGATTCTTTAGCTGCTGCTGGAAGTCCAGCTTCAAGTGCAGAATTAGTGGTAAGTATTTTAAGAGCTTTACCATCTGATTATGATTCGTTTTCAGCTGCTATTAGATTGAGAAAACTACCAGTTACAATCACAGAACTACAAAATTTGTTGATTAGTGAAGAAATTACTATTTCTGAAAGACAAAAGAGATCACTCAACAATGTTAATCAAATCTTGTTCACAAATCCTCCTCCTTATAATCGATATTATCAAGGAAGATCAACTAATGTCAATTACTCTTCGAATCCTAATGGGAATAGATATAAAGGTATGAGAAATTCCAACAATTACTCTCAAACTGGAAGAAATTTCTCATCTTCTTCAAATCAGAATCAGAATAAACCTAATCAAGGTCCAAGAACCAGTAATGGAGATCGTCCTACATGTCAAATTTGTCATAAAATTGGTCACACAGCAGCTGAATGCTATCATCGAATCAATTTCGCTAATCAAGGTCGTAATCCACCAAATAACATAGCTGCAATGCTTGCATCAGCTAACATATTTGGGGAAAATCCGTGGTTTGCTGATACAGGAGCTTCACATCATATTACTCCTGATGTTTCTAATATAGCTTCTTCTTCATCCTATAAAGGCAAAGAAACTGTTTCAGCAGCCAATGGCCAAGGTATGGTCATCACTAATACTGGTAATTCATTTTTTAAGACTAAACAAAATACTTTCTCTCTCAAGAATGTTTTAGTTGTGCCACAAGCATCTCATAATCTGCTTTCAGTTAACAAATTTACAACAGATAATCACTGTTCTTTAACTTTTGATCCCTTTCATTATCATGTGAAGGACCTTTCTTCGAACCAGATATTTTTCCAAGGGCCAGCTAAAGGAGGTCTGTATCCAATTCATCTCCAAGTTGTGCCTTCTCCCCCAATAAAGTCTCAAATTCAAGCTTTGAGTGCTCAAGCTTCCTCAACTTCTCTTTGGCATAAGAGACTAGGCCATCCCTCCTTTCAATCCTTACAAACTTTGAAGCATTTACTTCCTAATAACTCACTTAGGCCAATCTTCTGTTCAGATTGCCAACTTGGCAGGAGTAAGAAATTACCATTTCAAAATTCAAGTTCAGTAGCTAGTTTTCCTTTACAACTACTTCACATTGATCTCTGGGGACCAGCTCATGTTCCTTCTAGTAGTGGGTTTCATTATTATGCCAATGTGATAGATGAATTTACCAAGTACTGTTGGATTCTTCCATTAACTAATAAATCAAATTTTACTTCTGCTTTTATCTCTTTTCTTACTGGTATTGAGAATCAATTAGGGAATAAAGTTAAGGTTATTAGAACCGATGGTGGTGGAGAGTTCATATCCAATTCTTTTAAGTTGTTTTTACAGGAAGAGGGGATTTCTCATCAGATGACTTGTGCTCACACACCTGAACAAAATGGTGTTGTTGAGTCTAAGCATAGGCATCTTATGGACCTTACTAGAACACTTTTAGTTCAGTCAGGTCTCTCTCAGTCCTTCTGGCTAGAAGCTTTGCATACTGCCAATTATCTTGTTAATAGGCTACCATTACAAGTTTTACAATCTGTATCTCCATTGGAGAAACTCTTTTATTCACCACCTGATTATGCCTTCTTGAAAGTTTTTGGGTGTGCTTGCTACCCATGGTTGCGACCTTATGTCAAGAATAAGCTTGATCTTAGGAGCAAAGAATGCATCTTCATTGGGTATGCACAGAATAAAAAAGGATATAGGTGTCTTGATGTTCTCACAGGCAGAGTTTATGTCTCTAGGCATGTGACTTTCAATGAAACTCATTTTCCTTTGCTAGCACATTCACCCACATCATCTTCCTCAGTTCCTACACTTATGACTTCTCCTCAATCTGTCATCTCTAACATTCCAATTATTTCCTCTCCTTCCATACCTCATATTAGTACAACTCCAATGCCATCTCCTCTTGAACCAACACTCTCAACATTACCAACACCTTTAGTTCCATCTTTACCTACATCACTACCTAACTCACCTGTCATTTCTATCTTACCTGAACTCTCAACTTCTTCCTTTCTTGAACCAGCTGCACCTACTGAAGGAGTTGAAGGAGATGTCTTTCGACCAAGATGGCAATGCGAGCAATATGTCGGCTAGGACAATTGATGAAGAAGATCATCAAGTCCGATTGATTTAGGGGTCGTAGCGTTTAGCTAGAAACCAACTACGATCATCGAGTTACGAAGTAATTCGCGGCTAACTTCGATCGGATCCTACATCGGGTTACACATAAGAATAGGTATTTAATCGGATGATATGACTAGTGGGAGTGTGATATAACATTGGGAATGTCCCATAAACATATCTCACAGGCCTAAATAGAATTTGGGCAAAAGATAGCAAAAAGGCCCGAAATAAGGGTTTTGGGCCTAGGTCGATTCGGGCACTTTTAGGGCTCGGATTGGGCTGATTTTTGGAGGGACGTTTGCTTATGTTATAAAAATTAAATCTACCAATTTTGGCTGGGTTTGGACGTCACCTCTCTAGGGAATTGAGAAAATATCAACTAGTTGCTATTTTCGACTATTTCCCTAAATCTTATTCTAAAGGGTGTTTTAGGAAACCTAAAAGGAGGTGGATTCTTATTAGGGTTCTATATAAACACTCTTAGGGC
>BEHA01001245.1:149640-162035 GCA_002897215.1 Eschscholzia californica subsp. californica | reverse complement strand
CAACCAATGATCATTCAATTGTCAAACATCGATCAAAAGTTAATTTGGGTAGTCTTTAATCTTGATAAACTTCTTTGTGTGACATAGATTGGGGTTGTTTTAATTTGTTGTTTCTGTGATTCCAATTGTTTCTTTTTATTTAGGTTAAGGTAACTTCATAGTAGTTAACAAATCAAGTCCAGAAGCTTCTTCTGTTATATTATTCATTATTTGAATGATGGTAGTGTAGTCGAAAAATGGCAACTCGAGACTTGTGAAGAAGGGGAGGGGGGTTTCTCACTGTTCTCGGGACTACTTGTTGAAACCTCTGCTCATCGAGGAGCTAAAGAATATATTGCATCACCTTCATTTGTATAAAGAAGGTAGAGTTGAATGCCTAAAATAGTTATGAGAAATTTTCTAATCAAGGAATTGGAGAAAGTGGGAAAATTTCCGCACTAAGTGGAGGTGATGAACATCAAGATGGAAAACTTAACAGAAAAATAAATGAGCAAAATGAAGAAGATAATGATGATTGTGGTGAGAATGAGAATGACGATCCATCAGCCGAAAAGAAACCTCGGATTGTTTGGTTTGTGGAATTTCATCAAAAATTTGTGGCAGCTCAAGAATTGACAATATAAGTAAGACTTCGAGATTTCCTTTAGTAGCTTTTTATATGTTATTTCTAATATATTTTGCTTCTGTTGCTTTTTGTTACAGAGGTCGTACTTATAAAGGTAGATATAATGAATGTCGACATGCTTAAAATGTTGTTAGGCATCTTCAGGCATGCATGCTTCCCTGTTTTTCTTACTTTCCTCAATGGTATTTGGTTTCTGAAAAAGAATTTTAAATATCCAGAACAAGTGTCAATTTGATGATTTGTTGATAAGTTCACAACACCAATAGTTGATATTTAGTTATGGTTTTGAGAGGTTTGATAAAAACTCTATTTTGCATTGTTGATTTTGACCCACAAGGGTCAATTTGACAATCAACAGAGTTGATCCAACTAACTTTTATATTGGCGGAAGACAAGGATAGACATTAAAATCGCTTCTATAAAATGAATCATTTTGACTAATTAATTCTTCAACTGACAATTTCAGGCACCAAATGAATCAAGGCGCTCTTTCTTACACATCGACTATCTTAAACAATATTGGTGCAACAACTATTGACATTACAAACATTTGCATAAGTAAAATGCTTGATTCTAACTATACTCGAGAATAAAGGGTAACAACTTCAAGCTCGATCACAGTTAATTGTGTTTTATGTCTTTATTAAATGCACCTTATTCTTCAATGCACTAGGGGTAGTTTGTGATACTTTTCGAAGTCGGAACTCTTTCACTGCACGACTATCACTAGCCCGTATTACAGTGTGAATTAATCCATATCTAGGGCTTCTAATTTGTGATAATTATTTCTTTGTCCCTTTAGCCTTTTCGGAATCTATTACCGAGTTGTTATTCTCTCGTACGACTGTGTCTTAACTGTGGATCTTCTTTGCGGGTACATATAGTTAAATGGTGAAATGAATGAGTTGAAGGACCTAGAATTTTGGTCTACACTGCTTAAAACCTCGGGCACCTTTTGCTCTTCTGCAGCATATCTAACAAGATGATCATCGGAGGTTGAAATTTGTATGGTAACTAATTTACCGTTCTTGATGTGATGACTATATTTTCTTCGAGGAGTTTAGGAAAAATTATTTAAAAACATACTAAACACCAATGTTCTGCTTCTGTCCAACTTTCCATGGTAATATACTGATATTAAAAGTAGAAAGAGTAAGAACTATTTATAAATTGCTACAACGTTCAATAATTTAATTCGTACTTTTGAAATATGTAAAAAAATTAGACAAAATGTTTGACGATGTAACTTATGATGCAAAAGTATGTGAGAAAGTGGATGGGTGCTCGGGAACGCAAACAATAAAATGAGGAGTGTAAGATTACGAACTACTTCAGTAGCGAAGATGATGATAACTCCCAAAGTCATTTCTCTACGGGTCAAAGCAAGTTCATACAAATTTCTACATAGTTCTCTTTCAGATGATTAAGTACATTTTTCAAGCTCTTTAATGATGCAACCTCTATAAAGAGATTCATTACGTTTTTCTTGAGTATATATTTATTTTTTTCTTGATCTTCACTGTTAGCAGTGACATAATATTCTTTTGCCCCTGACCTCCGTTTTTATATGTAGATATAATGTTAAGCTTTACTGACTTACTACATAATTACTAGCTCACATGTTTGTGGAGTCGAACTTGTTTCTAATGTGTTTTCTTTGTTAGCTCAATAGGTGCTTTTAGACCAATTTACATGTTAAGTTCGCTCCTAGAGCAGTAGAAAGAGTAATGCACCAATCCTCGTAGCCTAACATGTGTTGCAACATATTCAACAATGATGCTTTCGTGTAAAAATGTCAAATGAGGTTTTTTTTTTTTTTGAAGCCATGGGAATCGATTTCCATTCATAAGTGATAAAATCACAATGTTTACATGGATATAATTGTTATTTCTCTCTTCAAACTTCATGAGAGTTGCATACCTTTAAATGCAAAGTACCTCATGAATAAGACAGAAATGGGACTAGACACTGACGAAAAAAGATAGAAAAAGGATGAAAAGATCCTAAAGATCACGGATGAAAAGACCCTAAAGGTCAACAAAATAACTGAAAATACCATAGAAGAAAGCTAATTTACATTCCCATCACATTCGCCGGAAAACCACCTTTGTTGTCGGAAAACCGCTTTTGTCGTCGGAAAACCGCCTTCATCATTGGAGAACCGCCTGCACCTATTAGATCGGAGTAATAAGTATTGAGAAAATGTTTGACTCCATGGATCGCTATCAACCCGTCGCTTTCGCTGGAAATCCACCAAAGTCACCGGAAATCTACCGATGTTGCCGGAAACACCAAAGTTGTACCCGAAACACCGTCGCCGAGACCGTCGAACCATCTTCTTCACCGGATAGCCGCCTCCATTACCATCCATTGTAGTTTGTTCCTTACACTTCTTCAGATCAATGGAATAGTCAGGAAGGACTAGAAGACCTTTGAGAAGTGGGAGTAACCTTCTCTAATCACCATTAAATTAACAATTAAAAAGCCCATTTAATGATTGAAACAATAAAATGGAAGAACATCAGAAGGTATAATTTAATGATTTATACAGAAATAAGAGTCTAATTTGGATGTGTTTTCTTTGGGTGTAATTGAATCAGATCCGTTGTGGGTTAGGGCATAAAGAACTCCTTCTAGGTTTATTAGATACTAGTAGTAGAAAAGTATTAGTACAAACCAGATGCCTCTTGATCTCTTGAAATTGTTTGGATGGTTTACAATCTCAGCCTTATCTATTGATCTTCTAAGAGGAACTAGGGTAAGACTAACATAATACTTATATGTGAGTTCAAATAAAACAGAGAAGAGGGGAGGAAAAAAGAGGAACAACCAGCGAAGGGAGACCCTTCGCCGGAGAACAAAACTCCGATCTACTTTCTCTCTCAAATGAGGTTATTTCCCTATGAGAGGCACCAAGGCCCGAGTCTTGTCATTTCCTCTGTGTTTCTTCCATTTCTTCTTTAAAATCATTTTTGGTGTGTATGTATGTGCTCCATTAAACGTATTTCAATGTTAATTGTTGTTATGTTACCTTTGATATTGTATATTTTCGAGTAAGTTGATATTTATCTGTTTTCTGAGGGCTTATGGACATTTGTTCATCCCAAATGTTCTCTCTCCTGCTATAAACCGTCATGTACCACGCTTCATCGTAGATATGGAATCTATTGTGAATGCTATTTTTGTTCAATTTTCACAAAACACAAGAAATTGATGTTATTAATTCGTCTAAGAAGTGGACACACATCTTCCTGCCTCTATGGCAAAGGGGACATGGTGGTTTTTTTGTTGAAACATGAGGACGGAGAAGAGGATGGGAGAAAAGATGGTGGCTGTAATATGTGATGGTGATGAGTGTGGCGAAGTTGAAGAGCGGCCATTACCAATATCCCCAAAGATTTTGATTCAAATTTGATTTTTCCGGTGCCAACAGTTTCAGACACCCTAGATGGTGACTGGACAACCACAGAGCATATGACTACAATATCACTTCTTATTCAAATCCAACCATCCATTTTCAATCTCACAATAAATATAAAAGTGTCCATGTGCACTTCAATGACACTTCATTTATCTCACTCTATTACTAAGTGTTATTTTCCCTCTCACAAGTACGTCATCTTTTCGTTTTTTTTCCATGTACACTTAATTGACCCTTCATTTATGTCATTAATTTTGTTACCAAGTGTTCCTTTGCCTATAAAAAAACAAAATAAGTGTTTCTTTCCCTATCATAACATCATTTATCCCGTAGTTTACTTTGGTCAAAAATCTATTTTTATTCTTCTCACTTTGAGTTGTCGTGATATAAGATTGGTTTGATAATCCAGTGAACAAAAAAGGAAGGAAAGTAAAGTTACACTTTATAGTAACACCCCTTTATGAATTCATCATTTTGAGGATGGGGATGGCTTTTATGTTCTCATAGTGATTTTTTTTTGCTTAAATATTATGTGGTTGGAGTCGTACAAATCATTTTTTTGTTTTTGCAAGACATACTTTTCAAAACAATTTAAATTTATGTCTGCTAAACCAAAGTTGGAGTTTGAATTGTTTTTTTTTTCAATGGGTCTAAATTGATTATGTTAAATTGGACTTAAACCTATATGAAAAATTATGTCTAATAACTACATCATAATTTGAGAACATCTTTTGGAACTCATATGTAAAAAATAGTACGCGTGCAGTGAGACATCTATAAAAGAAACCTAGAAATTTTTTCAGAAAGATTTTCTTAATAGATTTGAAACATCAAAATCAAAAAAAATGTGTAGTTTCAAAAATCTTAAATAACTTGCGATAAATCTTATACCTCCAAAAAAAACTTCACTTATCTTTAGAGAGTACCAAGAGTTAAAAATTACAATAAGAAAGTACCAATTGTAGAGAAATTAAAATTACAATGAGAAAGTACCAAATGTTGAGAAATTAAAATTTAATAATCGGATATCATGTCACTTATCTTTGCTAATCTTACAACTACCGGAGAGATTGATATGGTAGCTCACCAGCCCCCTGGATCATTGGAGAAGACGTTTTCTGTTTGAAAAATGTTATCCACGGAAATCACCGTTTGATCATCAATTGCGGTAGGCTTGATTCAATATCCAATTTAATGATATGCCTCACATGTAGGAAATTATAGTCTTCAAGAGAATGTAAAGTAAAGAACTGATCTGAATTTCATACATTGCTTACTAAAGAAAGCAGTACACTTAAACAGGAAAAACAAAAAACTACCTTTGTTGAAAATAACCAACCACTAACACATGACTAAAAACTTAACATACACCAATAAATCCTAAAACCAGTTGCTAAAACAGAACATCTATTATATTAAAACAGCTCAGTCAGTTATCCAAGGGATAAGTCTGACCGTCCGACAAATAATATAAAACCTTTTTTATGTAAATAGAGTAAAAAGAGAAGGGTGTCCATGTAAATCAGTGGTTAACCACCTATCCATGTGTCACTCAATTAGATAAAGAGTTACAAACTACCTCATGCTTCCCCCCATTTTCTATTCCTCAAATCTCTCCCTCAACAAATTATTCTACCCGCGTTTCTCCTCTCAGAAAATAACCACTTAAAAAATATTTGTTCAAAATAACTTCCCCTCCCACGAGCCTATATATACACTATTAACTTGCAGTTTTCTAGGAAAGTAGCAATCAATTTTTACTGATTTCATGGAAAAACCATTGTATTTCAATTGCCTTCTCTTCTTCTCTATCTCTCTCCTCTGTATCAAGCACTTTATTGATGTGTATGTATCTTTAAAAATTTGTAAATAATGTAAACTTTTATTATGCAAATTTAAATTGGATTCATTGATATTTTATTATGCATTTTATTGATGTGTATTCTGGTTAGCTTTACAAACTGTAGCAAGTCTGGTTAGCTTTACAAATTGTTTAAGAGAAATTTGTCTAACCAAAACAGATGGTGTTAATTCCCTTATTTTCTCTCTAAATACTTTCTCTACTCTCTCTCTCTCTCTCACTCTAAAAAATAATAGAGATGTAAAACATCAACGACGGCGTAGCCAAAAGGGATCTACCGCGTCCGTAGGACGCGGTGGACACCTAGTCTATATAATAAAACAGAAGGGAAAACGATGACTGGGACAACCATCCTTTTTTCATAAAGGATATTGTCTAGAAGCCCTTCTCAAAATTTAAAATATAGTCCTTCGTAGAAATAAAGTTGTCTATTTAAAAAACAACAATTCTTTCCTTCTTAGAAATAAAATAACTAATTTAAGAGAAAAAGAAACAAAATAAATTTCAAGGGTTAAAAAAAGAAATTAAAATCTCCCTATCTAAATAAAATAATAACTAATTTAAGAGAAAAGAAACAAAAAAATAATACAAAAAAAATAATAACTAATAAAAATTTCTCTCTCCAAAAAAATATAACAATAAATTTCGTAACATTTGATTAATACAAGTGTCCGTGCCCTAGGGCACGGGATATACCCTAGACTTTAATAAATTGCAATAAAGTACAAGGAGATGTTTGTTTATAAACTACAAATTACAAGAACAATGAAATCAAGATGGATAAGTTTAGATCTTTGCGTATAAACTAAAACTAGGTACACACCATATAGTTGTGAATTTGTGAGAAGCAACTCAAAGTTAGTTTATAGAAATGAGAAGTGAACTTTATGGAGGTAATAGGCCTCCTAAATACTCTGGGGAAATCCAGGTTTTAAGTTACTGCAAGAACAATTGAGGAACACAGATCAACATACATTGAATTTCTTATGATAAAAGATACGAGCGCAATCTTCTAACGAGTAAGAATTGAATTCTAAGGATGTCAATGCACAATAATTGAGCTCAAAGTAACATGTAATTCAACTTCTCTATCTACAATCCATAAATACATATACCCAAATTCTGAACAAAGATAATAAACTTATTTGACCATTGTACTGCTATAGTCACAGCTTAACAAAATGAAGAGGAAAATCAAAGACAAATTCGAGTGGCATGAAACATCAACAAAATGATAAAATGAAGTATAAATTCAATTTGAGTAACACACAAACTTGGAATAAGAGTCCAGGATATCAAGTGGGAAATTAGAACTTCACTTTTCTTCAAAAAGTTGTCGGTTGATCCCAAAAATGTGTCAAAGACCTTTAGAAACCCCATTAAAAATCATCAGTAAATAGAACAATGAGTAGAAGAAGAGAATACTTGTTGATTAAACCCAGCGAGTTGCTTTGGTTCGAACTTGTTAAAGTCGAGTGAAGAAAACCCTATTCGAACTTGGGATGAAAACCCTGAGTGAAGAACTTGATGAAATCGTAAGTGAAGAAATCGAAACCCTAAGTCGAGTGAAGCGTCTAGTGAAGTAGTCGAAACCCTAAGTGAACAAATCGAAACCCTCAAGAGAAATGTCGAGCTGCTGTTCTGAAGGAAACGTGATTAGTTTGTTAATTTTATTAAAAGCCCTCTATTGTAATTAAACTCTATTCGAGGGACCAGAGATGAAATTAGTCCTAATCCCTGTTCATCGCGAACAGATCTCTGTTCGTGATGAATCCTCTCTCTCTATCTAGAGAGAGAAGAAAGGAAAAACATTTTTTTTAGAGAAAGGGGGAGAAAAAAAAAAGTTTGAAAGTCGCCGGCCGGAAATTTGGCCGGTAGGCGACCCCTGCCGGTGAAGACGATGATGTGGCATGCTGAAATGATGTGACAGAGAGAGAAAATGAGATGGAGGAGAGATAGTAACGAAAAGTTAAAGATAACGAAAAAAGGGGGTCATACGGGAATTATTGTTAAAGTAGGGGGCTAGGCAGGAAGCTGGTCACAAAGTTGGGGGTCATTTGGGAAATAACCCTTTTAAAAACGCATCGATCACTGGTTTGGTTTGGTTTGATGAAGTTGGTTTGGTTTGAGATTATCTGAAACGGACGGGATTGATTTGGTTAACCGATTTGATTTTAGGAAACCCAAACAAGACAGAAACAAAGTGCATATAAATTAAGGGAAAGCAGTCAAAACTCCTTATAAATTTTATGTTTTAGTGAAAAATGATCACTCAACTTCTTATATATTCAACTTCTTAGGCCGATTTTGGCGCGTGGGAATGGAATGTGATTCCCAGGAATCACATTCCCATAACGTGATTCCTAAGAATTATATTACTGTAGTTTGATGTTTGGTTTGACCAGAAATAGGAATTTGATTCCTAACATATTCCTAATTAGGTGTTTGGTTAGTATAAGAATAGGAATGTAAATATTCGTAAAAGTTCACTTTTACCCTTACTTAATCTACATAAAATACACATCAACTTTGTTATATATTAAAATCAGTATTATTTATTCAAATTCGTAGATATAAAATAATAACACGATACACCAAATGGTTAGAATTTAAAGATAGTAATAAATAAAGGTCTTAATAAAAATTTATCTAAGATAAAATTATGTTCGTAAACCTAAAAAGAAATTTATCTAAATTTAAATTTTGTTCACAAACCCTAGTTTAATCATGATTTATGTATCACACGGTAATTTAAAAATTGGTAATTCAATATTTTGTTTAGGATATATTTCCCAATAAATATTAAATATGTGATTCCGGGGGAATGGGAATCACAAACCCACCTCCCCCTAAGTTTGCTATTACCCATTTTTTAGGGAATCACATTCCCCGGCCCACGCCATTCCCACAAGCCAAACCATGATCTTATAGTATTTAACTTCTTAGATATTTTCGTAATTTGCTATTACTTGCAACAATTTTCAACGGATTTGCAACAACTTGCAAGAGATTTTCAACAAGTTTGCAACAACTTTCAAAAAGGTTGTAACAACCAGCAAGAGGATTGCTAAAAATTATAGTAACTTTCAACTAAACAAAATGCAAATATTAAGTTTTTAATCACACAAACTACAATTTGTCATTTTAACTTCAAAATTTTAAAATTGGGTCTTCAGCTCAATTTTTTGTAGAAATTATTAGTGTATTTTACGTACATAGAAACTTTTGGTGGAAGGTCCTAAATATGGGCCTTAATAGCACCATAAGTCCAATATTAACATCAAATAGGATAAAAGTCCATAAACAAACACAAATTTTGACATTCATCAAACAAACCATTTTTGCGTACCAGTTTGAGAAATTTTAAAGGTGTCTCCCGACTCCCATAAGTGATAGAGGCGTCTCTTTTCCTCTCAAACTCCCCCTCAAAATTTTCTTGAGGGAGACGTTTACAACACTTATGGGGGCGCCTTTAAAACTTCACAAACTCTTTTCCTTCTTTAATATTCTGTTTAATTTTCAATTCTATTTTTTAGATTCTTTTAGTGGTTCAATATCCAAACTGAACCAATCTGCTACAATCTGATTTGATTCGATAACCGAACCAAACTATGAGTGGTTTGGTTTGGTTCAAAAATTTTATCGACCAAATACTTTGGATAGGGTAACAGATGCGTCTAAATAACATGGAAAGATGAAAGAGTGTTAATTTCTCCACAACCTCTTACTTTTAGTTTATTCATAATTTTAGAGATTATCTGTTCATAACTTTTATTATTTTTAAAGTTTAACTTTATTGGTTCAAAACTTCTTTTAAGAACTTTAAAGTTTAGCGTTAATAACATAGAAAACTCACAAAGTGTTAGTCTTCAAACCTGTGTCATTTCGTTCTTTTCGTCGAGTTCTTAAGTTTAGAGTCATGTATCGCTCAAATCTGATTCTGGATGAACGTGATATTCTTGTTTGATCGTTGTTAGGGACTAAAAGGTAAGTTGGAAAAATTAGATTAGGGATTGTTTTGCAATAAGAGAAAGTCCATCTGACGGCTCATATCAAACCCAAATGAGATAATCCTAACAACCATTCAATTTATGGATGGTCAAAGTGGGTGTAAAACTCTCTTGTTTTAAGCTCCGAGATATCTTTTCAGGCAATGAGTCAGATCCAAGGGTTGGTGTTCTCTCTGGCCATTTTTTGAAGATCCCAAAGTTGTAGATCTAAATCGACGCTTTCTTCTCACGAATCGTCGCCTTTGTTCACCCAACGGTCATCAGATGCATCCTTATTTGAATAGATTTGTACCTAAAACATGTGTATATTTGATTCTTATTAATATAACCCAAATCAACTCCAAGTTTCATTCCATTTTTCCCGGTGTTCCAAGCGTCATAAAACAACAAATAGAGATTTTAGAGAAAATAAAATGAAAGATTGTCATTGAGATTTCTACCACTAATTGAAAGTTTGTTCATGTCAAAATAGAGGAGTCAACTTTCGAGTTTGAATGCTTTCTGGTTCGAAGTACCAACTAATCAAAAGGTTAATCATTGTATCATGAGAGACAAACACCATTAACTGTGTGGTACTGTACAGAGCGTCATTAAAACATACTTTTTCTAATCCTCAAATTTTTCTTTTTTGTTTATCTAATTCCCAGATCAGGGATATTATGATTTTCAAAATCAATAACTGTATTAATTTTAAATTCAAACATAAGAAAACAAAGAAGGAATACAATTTCTTTTTCAATCTTAAATCGATAGTGAGAGTTGACTATAATCATCTTTCCAAATACCAGACACTATTGATTAGAAACACGAAAGATATTGAACTGTTCTCTTTCTTATTCTTTCTCCATTAATTTAACATGAAAGTGTTTTCGATTGATTTAACAATAAAGTCAAAGTAAGAATCAGTTTCACTAGTGACTCGGTAAAGAAACTTGTGGGATCAACTCGTTTAGTCGATACACCGAAACCAACAAAGTATATGCTAAATTCTTCCTTATAATCTAGGGCATCTTTCTATCCTTCTGATGCAGGGAGATTTTCATCAGATATTCCAAGTATCTTGGATATGTTAAAATTTAGTTATTTTAGTAGCATAATATTTTTGTTAGTAGAGAATTATTATTTTTAGCAGTTTTATATTTTTAGGAAACTTTTTAGGTTTTAGATTCTATTATTTTATTTATTTAGAAGTTGTTATTAGAATTTGATTAGGTTTAGGAAAGTAGTATTTTATTTATTAGAAATTGTTAATTGAGTTGACCAAGATTAGGAAACCCTAAGTCTATATAATGAGGGCTTAGAAGTTGTTTCAGTCATTCATTCAATCAATAAAATTCAGTATTTTAGTATTCTTGTTATCAATTTCGGTTCAATAGTCTTTAGACGGAGTTCTAAGGCTTTTATCAGTTTTTCCGCTGCGTCAGTTGGCATCAAGAGCAAGGTTTCTCCTGGCTTAATGGCAGAAGACGAAGTTAGAAACACAAACCTCGAAGGTGAGCGAGGTAACAATGTCATGTGGGCAAAAATTGACGGTTTGAGTCATCAACTAACCCAAGTTATGGAGATGATTAACAACCTGAATGTCAATACAAACCCTAGGCAACCTATTAACAGAGAACGTGTTGAGGGATTCGCCTACAACCAAGCTGTTAATGGAAACGAAGGCAGAGAACAACCACTTCAACAATATGTTGGCAACCAAGAAAATAAAGGTAACTATTATCCTAACCAATTATATCCGCGTAGATATTATGATGAATACAAAATCAAGGAAGAAATACCACTCTTCAATGGTTATTTGTCGGTCGAAGAGTTCCTTGATTGGCTACATGAGGTTGAGCGGCAAGTGAATATGTCATATACTGTTCCTGGTGAACAGATGGTAAACATTATTGCTTGTAGACTGAAAGGAAGTGCTGCTGTTTGGTGGGATCAGTTACAACGTCAAAGAGTGGGGCAAGGAAGGGCTCCAATCCAGAATTGGCCGTCTATGAAAGAAAACCTGAGAGAGAGGTTCTTACCACCAGATTATCAACAACACTTGTATATGACTTACCAGAATTGTAGACAAGGATTGCGTTTGGTGGGTGAGTACTATGAGGAGTTTTCAAAACTGGCTCAAAGAAACAATATGGAGAACATTATAGAATATGAAGATGTTGTAGCAAATCGATTTTTAAGCGGATTAAAATTTAGTTTGCGAGAAAAAGTGGGGATAGTTATAGTATGGACTATTCAGGAGGCGTACAACTTGGCCTAAAACTTGAAGCTGAGGAACGGGAATATAGGAAGTTTGGATTTCGGAGGGAAGAACAACCTCACTTAACTATTAAAAAGGTAAAAACGATTCCCTTAGAGAATGTTGAACCACCACAAATTGTGAGCATAGAAAATTCAAGTAATATTACTCACAAATCAAAATCTAACATTATTGTGTTCACAAATAAATCTCCTGATATCAATTTACACGGTAAGGAA
>BEHA01001245.1:138573-148930 GCA_002897215.1 Eschscholzia californica subsp. californica | reverse complement strand
GGCTTAGAAGTTGTTTCAGTCATTCATTCAATCAATAAAATTCAGTATTTTAGTATTCTTGTTATCAATTTCGGTTCAATAGTCTTTAGACGGAGTTCTAAGGCTTTTATCAGTTTTTCCGCTGCGTCACCTTCTCAAAATATAATCACATTTCCAAATTCAAATTCAAAAACAAAAATTGGTCAAAAAAAAATAAAGGTACAGAGGATGGACCATGCTCCAAAAGTTCTTAAATATTTACAACCACAGATGTTTTAGAATTAGAAAAACAAATTGGGCATGGGCCTTCTATCATACTCGAGATTTTTAGAGTTCATTATCCATTTATTGAAGGTTCTTAATAAATATCTTAAGAAGGTTATAGTGAGGACAAATGAAAAGTTAATTATATACTTTTATATCACTAAACACCCAAGCTATATAGGTTTTCTTAGCCTTTTGAATAAATTTTGAGTTATTAACATAAATATGAACTAATTTAGAGAGGAAGAACAATATCGAGCTCTAGATTAAGTAATTAATAATGAGATGAATCAACTCAATCAAGAGACTAACCATATGTGTTTCAATTCTAATTAACTTACTTATCATAAATCAATCAAAACAACAACAATATCTTTAATCATGAACACCATAAAATCAAATCTAAACTTTTAGAAACCCACACAAACATAGGGGGTAACTACGTTTCCTTCGAGGAAAATGGTTAAAGCAACCGGGGACAGTCGAGGATCCTTTGTCAAACCGGCTCATTCCATTGCACTGATCTAGAGCGTTTGTAGTGACTGGCGGGGGTCGAAGAAATAAACACACAAATTACAAGAACACAAGAATCAAGCACTTTACATATACTATCTATATGGCGTTCTTTTTCTTTTTGAGTTTAGAGCAAACTAATGGTGTGATAATGAAGGATTAATTCTACTTGGTTTTGTGTGGAGGGCATTGATAGCATTTGGTAAAGAGACCAAATGTATTGACTTGTTGTATGAAATTGAGCATACTTGCCCACCCTCCAAACCCAAACCCTACCACCAGTACCCAACCCACAACAAATATATTCATGGAGAATAATCCTGCCCATCCTCCTAAAAATGATGGTGGTCTTTCTACTGCATTCTGCAACCAAAATCCAAAACAACAAGAGAAAAAAACTCAATATTCCCTCTTAAAAGTACGAAATTAACTTTAGTTGAGTTGTAACATACATGGCTCGCTACTAAAAAAACTAGGGTTCAAGTCATACCCTGGATGACTTTCAAAGAGATAAAGCAAATTATGAAGTATTTTAACATTAATAAGAGCATTAGTTAATAAATTTTATTATTTGAATGAATAAGAAAAAGTCACTTTCTTTCGGAAAAAAATACCTCTCTTGCAGTTGGTGTAGCAAATGTTAGCATATGAGCTAAAGCAGGAATTATGTAAACTGTGAAGCTAACCAGTAGAGCTCCAACAGCAGAGTTAATAGGTCCAAAGAAGGGAAATATTATAGCCAAAAACCATATTGGTATCACGACGGGCAATCTAGCTATAGCTTTCTTGAATACGCTTTTGACCTCGTGCACTCCTATAAATTTCTCCCAGACAAAGTACAAGGGAGTACAAGCAAACCCAAACGTTATAAACTGCATCAGAGATCGACGATAAAGTTTTATTAGTATTAATTTCAATAAATGTATAAAATGGTCTAAATAAACAAAAATAACATTTTAACCTAAAACAAGAAACCTTGTTTTATTAGAAAAGGCAAAATTTATGTCCAAATTTACAAGGAAAGTGAAAATTAATACCTGATGAATGAGCATGAGAATAACAGCAGAATCTCTAAATCCAGACTTTGGGAGCAATGCGAAGGCATTGGAATGATTTAAGAGCAAATCCCCAAAAGCCCAATAAACAGAAATTGCCGACGGTAGCGTAAGTGTTAGCACATATAGTGTTGCTATTAAGTAAATCATCTTGAACTTTTGTGGCTTCCACATTGCGTGCATTATTTCTCTACAATTATCAAATCCCGATCTTAATCAAAATTAACTCATAAGATTTAATTTATTAAAATAAATTATACCTTTTTTTGTTCACTACTATTTGGTCTAGTGGTTGGACACTCCTCCGTGACCTCGAAATTCTAAGTTCAATTCTCAGTGGATCGTTACAATCAATGAGTTATAGACCTAGGACAAATTTTATAGGGCCTGCCTCCCTTCAAATGTACTAGAAATTAACTTTCAGTCTCTTCAAGAAAAAGCAATGATTCGAGTCTTACACAGTAACGGCATGCCCACCAAAGGTGTATAAAATATTGGTTGCTCCAGTAAAATATAGAACTAATCTTGCTGGACCTGAATGTTTCACTCCTTCGACCTTAAAAAAAAATAAAAATAAAAATTATTTAAATTAAGTTAAATTGAAGTTAAAATTAAAAAATAAATAAAAGAAAGAGAGAATACCTACCTGTCCATGAAGTAAGGAAGCAATGGTGAGATACCAAGAAGTATAAGTAGTCATAAGAAGGCCTAAGAATGACCAAACTCTGTAATTATGGAATGATGGTATGAACACTGTCACTGCACAACATGCTCCAAATATGTATGTCCATGTTCTCTTGTCCAAATTGTCGTTTATGTAGTATATGTTACTGCATATATATACATTATTAGCAAATTAAATGAATTTCTTCCGAGATTATTACAAGTATGTCGTTGTACAATTTATTTTCCTGTCAGAGTCTTCAGCCCTCTATACATTCTGAGGGATACAGAAAACTCTTTAGGATCAAAGCAATAACGTTTGGATACACATATAGCTTATATTATGAATTTTTTTAATTTTTCATATCAACACCAAAAGGTTTCGCCAAATGCCCAAATCTTAACGACTGGGCTAAGTCAAGGTTGGTGTAGAGGAAATTGAACGGAACGAATGTTTTGTTATTATCCATTTGTATGAGGAAAGGGTTGCGGGTTGGGCAAAACTCAAAATACCACAACTTACGGACCCTACTCTCATGTGACGGATGTAAGTGTACAGATTGGGTGTTTCATTCGGACAAAAAAAAATCGAGCGAAAAGAAATGGATAAATGTACCTGGCACAAGCAATAAGTTGAATTACAGATCCAAAGAGAAGGAAGGTGCAATTAAAAAACAATCCGACATTCCTCCAATGTTTCCCCAACAACCCATCAAGAACTTCAAACCACTGCACATAAATAGATAAGTTTCAATTATTTCTTACAAGGAATTTTAATACAAGAAATGGGATTCTGCCCGACCCGTCTCCTTCTTGAATCCTGGCTGGGTGACATGGCCGGACAATATTTCATATTTAGATAGAAACTTTCGCTCTCTAAATCTTGTCATACCACGTTACCCTGTCACGATTCAGTCGGGAGACGGGTCCGGCATTTTATCAAGGGTTGCATTAGTATATATTAATGAGTAGAAATGGGTACCTGAATAACATGATTTCTGAAATCAACCTTCTCTCTTTCTTTTCTAGTGCGATATTCAACATAGAGAATACTAATAAGGTAAGCAGTCCAACTCCCCATCAACCCATAAAACAGCTGAAATACTATCCCAGAGACCATCCCTAATTGTGAAAATGAGTAGGGCAATGTCAATAGTACTTGTGCTACCTACATCAATCAATCACATCATTCATTCACCAAAATCAATTTTACATCAAAATGATATAAAATACACCATAAGTTAAAAATAAACTAAATGCATGCCTGGTTCGAAGCACAACTAAACCAAGCATCGTAAACAGAACCACCCTGCCAAAAAAATTTAGATAACTTATTTTTAGCAGCTCCGCCATCTCCACCACCATTTGAAATATCTTCCTCTCGTTCCATCTCTACGTAGTTTCCAGCTACAATCGTCTCAACCTTTTCAGACGCCATTGTTATGTATTGTAAACTAAGAAAAGAGGAGGAGGAGATGGTGGTGGTGGAAAATGGTAGTGTGGTGGAGAGGAGAAAGGTATGGAGGTGGTTATGTTTATATCTTGAACTTGTAAGTAAAGTGGGAGTAGGAGTACAATTTGTAACTTTTGTAAGTAGATATCTTCTTCTTTTTTCTTTTTAGGGTGATGGAGGGTGGGTTTATTGGGACCTAACTCTCATGCAAATGCACGAGGGCTCGACCCCACTACACATGATCCCTACACTTTATGTTTCCCAAATCCAATAATGATAATCATTTTTATCATAATCTTACATATTTTAAAGGTTCTAAGTACAAAAAATAATTTTTTTCCTTGTGTGTGTTGGTGTGTACGAGTAGTTTATATAAGGCTTCAAATGGTCCCCCATTTAAAGAAGAAAATCGAAAAAATAAAAATAAAAAATTGAACTCTCTCTGCTTTATTGATAGAAACATGTACATGTACTAATGCAATGTGGTCTAGCGATACAAAGCATACTTTAGAGAGGATTGGAGAGTGAATGGTCCATCGATCAAAGTGTTTAGGATATAGATTGATTAACTACTAATAATTCATTGTTTGGGTTCCGCTAAATCGATACCAGAGAACACATGGTACTGGTTCATCTAGCCAAACACTTTCAGTCTTTCGTTTTCAATTGCTAGTATGTCACGTCAGAGTAGGGAAACTGTATCAGATTTTCTCCCCAAGTTTATCGTTTGCCAAAAAAAAGATACACGTGAAGAAAAAAGTGAATTGAAAAAGGAAAAGGAAAAGTCTGTATCCCTCATTCCAATTCCTACTTTGCATCTTTTTAGGGTTTTGAATTGGGAAAAGTTTGAAAGAGTGAGGTTGAGATAGGGAAATGGAGTGAATGATTGTAAGGAGGTGGACTTATTGCTTCACATAATTAGACTCATACTTTCGGCCAAACTGGTCTTACAAGAAGCTATTACTACTCTCTCACTCTTCTCTTATTTCAACTTCTTTTTCTTCACTTTAAAAGTGTGTTTACTTTTTTTTTTTTTTTTTTTTTTTTTTTTGCTTTTTTAAAAGTCAGTTACCTTATGAAAGATATTGGGAGATATTCACATTGCCAGTAGTTGTGTGCTGCCCCTATCATTTCTTTTTTCTCTTTATTGTTGATAGTTCTGGTTTCGATCTTTCTCACGAAAAAATTAACAAAAGATTTAATTCTGATACGTTCAAAAAAAACATACTCAAATACAAAGAGAATAAAAAAATTATGTAATTAAGCGCTAAACTGATTAGAAAAAATCGCGTCCAATTCATTGTGTGATGTTTTTACTTGAGAGAGATTGAGATTTTACTTGAGAGATATTGAGATTTTAAGATATATTGAAACAATTGTGTAATTCTTTTTTAGGTTATTTTTTATTGGCGGAGAAATTATGATCAGTTCTCCAGATGACTCTCTAAGTTAGCGAATGTCGAGATGATCCCCTTTTAAAATTTTCCGTGCACTTGACCATTTAGTTATAATTCGGGTGAGTTGTTGAAGCTAAAACCGATGTGCAAGGAGGAGATTATTAGGATAATTCCACATCAGTTGTAACGGGAACAAGTCATATGTTTAAGTATGAAAAAAACCTCCTTCTTGACCTAAAAAACAGTGAATCTCTTAGCTATGGAGTCCTTAAGCCATATTAAGCTTTTATAAAGGAACCAGAAACAATAACTTCAAGCAAGCCATCAACCAAAACTACAAAATCAAAAAGAATTCCTTCATTTCACTGAAACTCAGGACATACCAGAAGAAGAGTAACAACTAATATACGACATTAGAGCTCTAACTTCTGCTACACCAAAACCCGAATACAGAATCATCACAGTTTGGACTTGCAGTTGCAGGTAGAAATTAATCATAACTTCCTGATCCAAGTACACGACCATTGATCTGGACGTAATCCTAATGCCAGATAAAGCCCAATTGGAACATAAAACCGAACAAGTGTAGAAGGGTATTACATTTGAACTTTTCCTACAACGTTTAAATGATTCTAAGAGTTTAATTGCACAACCCAGGATCACGTAAATAAAATGTTGCATATGAGATAAAACGAAACTGGAAACTAACACATAGATGCAAGTTTTTCTACATCGCTCACGAGTGTCCGGAGCTTGGGCAATAGGTGGGCGCTGAAGCTTAGTAAGTGTCGAGGCCTTTTGGGTGAGCGGGGACAATATCGATAATTGCTAAGGCTTGGGGTGTCACAAATCCTTATGCACCTCATTGTCTGAATCTGAACAATCTGACTATATTGATCAAAATCAACCCAAATCAGTCATATAGACGAGTCAGACTGAAACAAACATTCTGGAATCTGATTCAAGTTAATCTCAAAGACTCAAACCTCAAGTCAGATTTCAGATCTGACTTAGAAACTCACACTAAAGACTAACTAGTGACAAAACATAAGCCAGTTCATTCGTTAGAAGCTATGAAGATGATATTAAAGAGTACGGATTAGATACGGTCCGCCACTTAAGTATTAGACTAATAGGAAACCGGCTAATAGGAAAAGATTGTCATATCATACACCTGCGTCCAGAATAATGAAATGCAACTATTTCCATTCAAGGAATTTTAATTTACACGTGTAAACACGTACCTTTTCTTTACGTGCATGAATTGCATTATATGAACTTTTTTTGTTTCTTCATTACTGTTGATGTTGGCTACTCTTCTTCTCTCTATTATAAGCTTTGAGAAGATCAAGCCCGAGGAAGATGTTGAGTAAGTTCATTCCGGCCATCCCGAAAAGGGCAAGTGGAAGTTCTATACCTTTTTCGAACTTGTTAGCGTCTATGATGAGTTTGATAGTGATGAGGATGTGAGACCCAAACCTTGCTAAGAAGAATGTCACCCAACTCAGAACCCATTCTATCTTCACTATTTGACTCTTGGAGTCACGTAATCCTGCCATCCTTCTCAACTTCCTCACGTGCAAAAAGATTGAGTGCAACTGAGTGTTTATTCAAGCAACCATCAATAATTAATCACCATAAAAACATAAATACCTGTATAAATTTATATATATATATATATATATATATATTATGCATATATGATATTCTGATATACATACACAGACACCAGGTTGGGATTCGTTTACACAGTTGCCCGCATATGGAAACAGGTGAAAATGATTTTTTAGGATGATTTCTCATGAAGTAGTTTAGCCATAATAAAACCAGATTATTCATTAGGCAAGACAAGATGATTGAAATTGACCATTCTAAGGGAATTCGTTTTTTTAACTTCTAAGAGTGATAAAAGTTCTAGAAGATCTGATTTTTTGAATGATGAATCACAACACGACGAGCTAATCTCGGCAGATGTGAGTCATATGGCACGATTAACTGTGGCGTACTGTCATGAAGTAGAACAGATCCTGTCCCTTATAAGAATGAGATAAAGATGAAAGACAACAGCCCTAACAGAAGCAAGCAACAGTGTCAACTAGTTGTTATAGTCATAGTTCCGCCACAGCTACAAGACAAATCATTTAAGTGAAACCAATGGACCTTTCTAGGTTCTAGCTAGGAACCATCAAAGCCAACAATCATTCGCAGGCCGCTAGTTTCATTACTGAATTATTTCAAGTGTTAGACAAACCAGAATAATAGATCATTTGCAATTCACCAAGGTTGATTATTATGCTCAAGCTAATAGATAATTCATGTATCTAACCCAATTACTTTTTCAATTTTATGATTTTGGATAGATCGAGGGACAATAAAAACTTCAGAAAGGCATACCTCACAGATGAGGGTAAGAATAAGATAGTTGATGGTCACGTTCCGATAGAGTGCGAGTGTGAAACAGACCAAGAGAATCAGGTGGTGGACAAGAATAGAAGGAATCAAACCACTGTAGAGACGATAACGGAGCATATCCCATTGATCATATGCAAAGTAACCACAAGAGATGCACAGAGCAGGGTATGATCCAACCCATGTGCCGCCAAACAACTGGGAGTGCTCAAAAACCTCCCCCAGATTCTTTGTCCCCAACTGGTTAAGTAGAATGAGAATCACTGCGCATTCAATGAAATATAAGGTCAAGTTACTCTCTACTTCACAAGAAATAAGAGAGAAAATATAGTCATACACGGCATGGTCTTAATCAATAGGTATACTAAAACGATGTCATGCCCATCTAAATACTAGCATATTGCTGTCCTTGATTTAGGCACCACCGAGGAGGCCAGGACCATGGTTCCACATTGTACTAGGTTTTTCCTTGGCATGGCTTTGCCTTAAAGACCACCACAGGATTCTCCACCTGACCAATCTAGGTGCCAAACACATCTCAAAGGCGTATCCAACTAGGATATGTTATAAACAAGGTCTTCTTAGACAATGCGGGCCCAAGTGCCTTGTACACGAGACTTCCATTTGACATCACCAAATTAACATACTAGTACATGAAACATGGAAATGCAAAAAGTAGCTGTATACATACTCCATGCAAGAGAATGCATGCATCTTAAAAATAATAAGTACGCTAGTAAAGCTAATAGCTTTGTTTCTGTGAGAATAGTCTAACACGGGAGAAGGACAATCTAGCAACCAAGAATATAATGTCTAGGTCCTCTCCACCCATTGCCAAGTGGTTTTGAGTTGGATGTCCACAAACTTAACATGATATCAGCGCTAGGGCCACACGTGCTCCACGTCAGCCGAAAAGAAAAAACACGTGTTAGGCTCAAATAATGACACACGTGAGAGAGGCTTGGGAGAATAGTCCCACATGGGAGAAGGCCGATCTGGAACCAAGAATATAATGTCTAGGTCTTCTCCACTCATTGCCAATAGGTTTCTGTGAGAATAGTCCCACATGGGAGATAGACAATCTAGCAACCAAGAATATAATGTCTAGGTCTTCTCCACCCATTGCCAAGTGGTTTTGAGTTGGATGCCCACAAACTTAACATGATATCAAAGCTAGTCCCAGCCGTGATAGGCTTAAAAGCCACACGTGCTCCACGTGACCCGAAAAGAAAAAACATGTGTTAAGCTCAAAGAACGTCACACGTGAGGGAGGCGTGGCAGAATAGTCTCACATGGGAGAAGACTGATCTGGAAACCAAGAATATAATGTCTAGGTCTGCTCCACTCATTGCCAACTGGTTTTGAGTTCGAAAACTACAAACTTAACAATTTTAATACACTTGAAATCTAATTTTGTGGAAAGATATAGATATTTGTTTCTCTAAACTGAAATAGATAAAAGTGCATGTGCAGGAGACTGTCATATCAACAGTGACTCTAGGAAGAATGTGAAATATTATAGGAGAAGTCTTAATATCACCTTTAATATTCTAATTAGCTTATTTTGGCTCTAATATGTTTCAAATGAGTCGCAATCAGAGTGAGTTGCTATCAGAGTGTCACCTCACACAGTCATAAATTGTTTGCGCTCCAGAATAATCCTACAACTAAAGAGATCGTAAGACATACATGTTCTCCTTTTACGATGCCTCTGCCGATTCGATTCCACATTCACCCTTCGTTTCCCTCTCAGTCCACTAAAAACCCCGCCAAAGTTTGCAAGTAAGACCCAGGTTCTAGGATTTTAATTTCTGTTAGCATCTTCATCAAAATCGATGAATTTCCATTAACATCTTCAAAAGGAAAATATGTTTCTAGTTAATTATACATGTTTCCCCATCATGAGTGGTATGTTACTCTAGGGATTGAACTATTAGAAGACGGTACATTAACCCTCCGTTAATAATTTAAGCTTACACATACCCAATTACCCATTACCTTGCTAATAATATCGAGACAAAGTATAAGCCTACTGGCATTGTGCCGTTAAAGAGATAGAAAAGGGTCAAACCACAACCTACCTCACCGAAAGCAATAGAAGTGTCTTTCAACTTGTTCGAAACCCACATTGGAAACCTGGTTGTCCAATTGGTGTTTCTCCGGCCAAAAGGAGCACCAAAACAATTAAAGGGACAACTAAGATAGATGAACTCTCTTCATTTTGACCCTCTAAGGTGGGAGCAGCAATATTGTTAAACTAAATTAGCTGCAAGTTAGAAACCCTAGATTCTGTTCCATGTTATAGAGCTCTCAAACTCATAACCAGAAAAAGGAATTGCATCAAACACTTCAAGAATAATGAAATCAACATAGAAAAACTATGAGAGAGAGAGAAAGAGTTGAAACCTGAGAGAGATGAAATGGAAGAATGAAGAAGAGAGACGGTGGTATTGACAAAAAGAGCATCTTGAGAGAGGGTAAGACGGGTTACCCAATTTGCAGTTTGAAAGAATAAACAACCAGCAACTATCCAAAGAAGTTGTACTCTCTTATTGAACACAATCTCAAATACTATAGAAATGAACCAGAGAATCAATGTTACCAGGAAGAAAATCCCAGTGTTA
>BEHA01001245.1:110817-122469 GCA_002897215.1 Eschscholzia californica subsp. californica | reverse complement strand
CAGGTTAGTGTGGCAGTCTTCGTCTTTCTAAGTCTGCGTCTATCTCATTTGATTGGTCTAAATGACTGATTCAGACTGATATTTGATTTATTTGATTCAGACGTAAAATAAAAATGACTATTATACTCCAAACCAAAATAAGTCAGACTCAAAAGATTCAAATAACCTAAAATATATTAGATTTTGTCGGTCTCATTTGTTTTCTCGCTTGTGATCATCTAATATCTCAGTCACAATCTTTCAGGAAGCAAACTGTTTGCACGTATCACGACAATAAACTCAGATGCAGTGGATCAAATGGCTTAAAATCACTCACTCAAAATTGGAGGATCATGATGTTTTTATTTACTCTTATACTTTCATTGTTTATGTACTGACAGTAGAAAGCAAAAGAAAGAAACTAGAGTGTTAATATTCTTTTTATTGAGTTGTTCAATTTGTTATTGGCTTGAGGTTGACTAGTAGTTCTTAAACCATATTAGGGTGTTCTTTGTTTCCTTAATTAAAGGTTGATGTTATGGTTCATTGTAAATAGTTAATGTGTCTCATTTGTTTAATTTGAAACAAGTAAGGTTTTAATTAGTCATTTAATAAAGAACATTAGTGTTTATCAAGTTATGCTATATCCCCTTTTCAAAACAATCTTGTGGTTGTAACAAAAAAAAAACAATGTAATGGGGAGTTACATTTTTTTCAATGAGATGAGAGGACAAATGAAGAAATTATAATTAGTGACAAGGGTAAAGATGAAATGTAAGAACTAACGTGAACAAGTTTGGTTTGGGAAAAAAACAAAAAAAATAACCATTGGGCTATTCTTATAAATTAGAGGCTACCGGTAATAAATTAGAGAGTAAAACGAAAAAAAAAATAACCCAAACAAAACAGACTTAACTGATTTTTTCTAAGGTCGATGTTTTGGAGAAATAAGAAAAAATTTCGGAAAATAAAATTTCGTTGGGTAGAATTTTTTTTTTCGAACACTCACTTATCTTTATCTCTCTTTTACCTCTCTCTGATCTTTCTCTCTCGCTCTAACCTCTCCCTCAAATTTTCTCTCGAACCAGATCTCTTTCCCCCTCTTACTCGAATCAGATCTCTCTCCCTCTCTTACTCGAATCAGATTTCTCTCTCTCTCGTCTCTCTCTCTCTTCCCCCTCTCAAGGGTAAAGATGAAGAAATTATAATTAATGACAAGGGTAAAGATGAAATGTAAGAACTAACATGGACAAGTTTGGTTTGGGAAAAAAACAAAAAAAATAACCATTGGGCTATTCTTTTAAATTAGAGGCTACCGGTAATAAATTAGAGAGTAAAATGAAAAATAACCTAAACAAAACAGAACTAACTGATTTTTTCTAAGGTCGATGTTTTGGGGGAATAGAATAAAATTTCGTTGGGTAGAAATTGTTTTTTTCCAAACACTCGCTTATCTTTATCTCTCTTCTACCTCTCTCTGATCTTTCTCTCTCGCTCTAACCTCTCCCTCAAATTTTCTCTCGAACCAGATCTCTCTCCCCCTCTTACTCGAATCAGATCTCTCTCTCTTTCTCTCGTCTCTCTCTATCTCTTCCCCCTCTCAGATTTCAGTCAGGAATTGACTGAAACCCTAGAGTTTCATTCGACTGAAACTCTAGGATTTCAGTCGAGATATAGGGAAAAAAGTATTCGAAAGAGAGATCAGGTGATCTATAGAGAATTATGGTGATGATGTTATCCCGATCACTTTCGAACAACGACATTGAGTTTCCAAACAGAATCCATCTATATTACAACTCATTGAGTTTGAGATTATATACCACAAATAATCATCATACAGAACAATCAAAACCTTTAGATCATGAGGAAACCCCATATAAATCCAAGAATAATTAATTTCACCAATCTAATATGGGTATTTTTTTTTATTATTTGTTTGTATTTTGATGACTCCTTTATGAGAGTTTCAGATTCTTGAAACTAAAGAAGAGAAATGAAAAAGGCAGAGAGAACAGAGTGACAAAATGAAGTCTTTTTTATGGAGGTACATATGTGAGAGAAAGAGGGAGACGAACAGAGAGAGAGAGAGAGAGAAAAGAATGAGAAGAGGGAAGATGATAGAGGAAGAACTGTTGTCGGAGATGATGGAAGTGCCGCCAGAATTTGTGGTAGAGGTCGCCGGAGTTGATGGTGCTAGTACAAGAGGCAAGAAGAAGCTGAAAAATATATATGCGTTTAAGTGTTTGGAGGAAACAAAAAGTTCCAAATTCTTTTTATTTCCGCCTAAAACTTTGTACCCGGATAATTTATTTATTTCTCCAAATCACCCTTTTTTTTTTATTGTAAATTAGTTTGTTATGCTAGGATATTGCAACATATTCAATTAGTTTGAGTTCCTGGTTCAGGAACCGTTAATACCTCTTTAGATCATGAACAACTCTAGATGCATAATTAAAGGCATGAAAATTTATGGAAATGATGATACTAGAAATAGATCCGTTGGACAATAATTTACTAGTATAATGTGTTCTTAGTTTTTTATTGAAAGTTTACTAGTATAATATTGATTGAATATTTGTTTATTAAATAATATTCATATCATTGGAAGATATGGACAATAATTTACTACTATAAGATTGATTGAATATACAGGCCTTAACTTTTTTTTGTTAAAATTATATATATGCTATTGAAAGATGCTAGAATTACTAGTTGGAAAAGTGTTGTTTAGTACTTAATAATCGATCATGGTGCTGATATCTATCGGACAACCAAAGTACGGTGCACATTTCATTCATTTTCTTTCCACCGAATTTCACATATGACGCTTAACAAAAATATATTTCACATACGACCAAAACCGGTCTGTATCAAAAGTTTGGTTGAGTGATTTTTTTTGTTAAGATATGACCAAAACGGGTCTATATCAAAAGTTTGGTTGAGTGATTCTTTTACCAAGATGTTGTGGGGGCTATAATTTTGGTTGAGGGCATTAAAATCTTGAGTCAATTTAATTAGATGCGGCTAAAAAGAAGAAAATCTTGGGAGCATAAAGAGTAAGTCAATCTTAATTGATTTAGATGTTATATTTATTGTTTAGTGTGGAAACTAGGGTTTCCTGGTAAGAGGATAAAGAGAAGATTAGGGCAACACTTGAGTTTATATACGGTCAACATATATTGGTCATATGTGTCAACAAGAATTGACCAAGCTCAGTCAACAGGACCGGCCCAAAATGACTTCTCCAAGACTTGTCTAAAGGCAGCTTATATCTCTGTCTAAAGGCCACCATCATCTGAAATGAAAACAAGAAAGTTTGTTAAACAACTTTCTTGTTTCAATTCAGTTTTCTGTTTTTTAGTTTTCTGTTATTTTGTTACTGTTTTACTCTTTCTTCTCTAATCTCTCTCTATATAAGAGAATTGTAAAATCAAGAATAATCATTGAAATAAAATAGAGTTGAGAGCTTCTTCTTACATGGTATCAGTTAGGTTTTAAAGATCCATAGCTAGGTTTTCTGCCCATCAACTCAAGAACAATCAGTCCACAATCTCGCAAAAACAAACAACAAAGATCAAAATTCAGTTAAAATGGATCAATACACAAAGATTATATCAAAGTCAGACAACAAAGATCAAAATTAGATAATAAAGATCAAATTCAAGCTCAAAAATAAGTGATTGGAATTACTTACTGCTTTTTCAGACTCATCTTCCAGCTTTCTCCTGGTTCTTTACTCATCTCTTCATTTCTTATCATGACAGCTTCATTTCAAGGTAATCTTCCACCTATCTCTTCTGTAACTAGCTTTATCACAGAAAAGCTAGATGATAGTAATTATTTAATGTGGAAAGACCAAGTTGAAACACTACTTGGAACCTATGACTTGATAGGGTTTGTTAATGGTACCATAGAAGAACCCCCACATTAAGATCATTCATGGTGTAGAACAAGTAAATCCAGATTTTCTAATTTGGAGAACAAAAGAAAGTTTTGTAAGATCCTACATCAAAAGTACTTTGTCAAAATCTGTATATTTTGACACTTATGGATTAAAGACTGCAAAAGAAATATGGGATTACTTAGATCTTACCAACAATGAGGGTCTTGAATCAAAAAAAGATCATCTTAGAAGGAAATTACAGACCATTAAGAAAAGAAATGCATCTATTGCTGAATATCTCAGAGAATTGAAACTTCTAGCTGATTCTCTTACAGCAGTCCATGATAAATCAGTGAGTCTGAGCTTGTAAGGTTAGCATTACATGGCTTAAGTTCTGAATATGATCAGTTCATCATTGCTATTAGGGAAAATAGTGAATAACTAACATTAGCCCAATTAAAGTCAAGGCTTATTCAGCATGAACAGTGGCTAATTCAAAAAGAAATTGATCAAGAAGCTTACTATGTTAAGAGATATAATTCAAGACAACCTATAAGACAGTCTAGTAAACCATCTCCATCTTATTATAAAAATCAGGCCTATGCTAAGAGGGATGGTTCTCCTCCTAAAGGAAATTCTTCCACGAATAATCAATTAAAAGGTCAAAAGGCTGAGGACTTTGATTTCTCCTCAGTCACATGTGGTCTCTGTAAAAGATGGGGACACACACCAGGTGTGTGCTATTTCAGATATAAGCCAAACAGAAACTATCCAAGTTACCACACTGAATCATATAATCCTCAAGAAGACATAGTAGAATGTAATAATGATGAAAGTGCAGAAATCAAATCTTATCCTTATGAAGAAGAGGGTATGTTGGAATGTAATAATGTTGTGCTCACACATTATAACAGTGATGGTGATGATTTTCAGGAGTGCTATACTGCTATTATGACAACAGACTTACATGATGAAATATTTTATGATTGTGAAACACATGATGAAGAATGCTATGTTTCTACAGACTCTTCAACCAAGGATAAATCTTGGTTGGCTGACACAGGAGCTAGTAGTCATATGACTCATAGTGAAGATAATCTTACTCTTATTCATCCCTATACTGGAGCTGATGCAGTTATGGTAGGCAGTGGCAAATTTTTGCCTATTTCTAGCACTGGTATGTCAAAATTGTCTACCTCTACTCATGATTTTGAACTAAGTAAGGTTTTATGTGTTCCTCATCTTAAAAGGAATCTGTTGTCTATATCAAAGTTTACTAAAGACAATTCATGCTCAGTTGAATTTCTACCATGGGGCTATACTATAAAAGATATTCACTCAAAACAAATCCTAGCAGAGGGACCAGTCAAAAACAATTTATATCCAATAGAAGTTCACAATTTGGTGTTACAACATAGAGTAAATTCTGCTCTTTTATCTCAGACAACATCACATTATCATATACGGCATGCTAGACTAGGACATGCTCACAGTGGTGTTATAAAACAACTTCAAGAAGAACACAAAATTGAATTATCTACTAAAATTGATAAGACTTTTTGTAAGTCTTGTGAATTGGGTAAAAGTAAGTGTTTGCCTTTTGATAACTCTTCTACCACTACAAATACACCTTTATATTTGGTTCATTGTGATATTTGGGGACCAGCCCCTGTCAACACTCCAAATGGTGCAAGATATTATATACTTTTTCTTGATGACTTCAGCAAGTATAGTTGGATTTATGCAATGAAACTTTGGTCTGACAGCCTAAAATGCTTCAGTCATTTCAAAGTTACAAATGAAAATCTTCCCAAAGAAAAGATTGTATATTTCCAGTCAGATGGTGCACCAGAACTCAAGAAAAGTGAATTCAGAAATTTCTTGGACAAATGTGGCATTCTTTTCAGATGTTCATGTCCTTATACTCCACAACAAAATGGAAAGGCTGAGAGGAAGCATAGACATATCACAGAACTAGGTAATACTCTCTCTTTTCATTGCTCTTTACCAAAACAATTATGGTTTGATGCCTTTTCTACTGCAGTCTACATCATAAATAGACTTCCCACAAAAACTCTACAAGGCAATACACCATATGAGACACTATTTCATCATTCTCCTGAGTATTCATCTCTGAAAATATTTGGATGTGCTTGTTATCCACATCTAGGGGAACTTAGAAAAGACAAACTTAGTCCAAAAAGTGTCCAATGTGTGTTTCTAGGTTATAGCAATGAACACAAAGGATATAGATGCTATGATCCTTTAACAAAAAGACTCTATATGTCTAGACATGTTACTTTTGAAGAAGACAATTTTCCTTATGTCAACCTCAACAACAAAATGTCTAGTGGTGATCAGATAATAAAGCCACATATTTCATTACCATGCCTCCTACTGATAAACCTTTAACTAGTGCTACTGAATTATGGACACCTAATATCTCTATTAGTTCACCAGCTAATTCAGTCTCTAGATGTCTGGCTTCACATGATGAGGGCATTACTAGTAACTCTACTAGCACACCAGCAGCATCAATAGTACCATTACACTCTACACAGCCTAATCAGATTACAACAAGAGGCAGGAATGAAATCATCAAAAATAAACAGCTACCTACTGATTTTGTGGCCCATTATTCATCCCCTCACACATTAAATGTTGCTTATTTATCTATATTACAATTACCCTCTGAACCATCAAGTTATAAGAAAGCAGCTAAGCATACTGCATGGGTTCAAGCCATGAATGAGGAGTATCAAGCTCTACTTGATAATCAAACATGGTCTCTAGTTCCTTATCAACATAATATGAATGTACTTGGGTGCAAGTGGGTGTTCAAAATAAAGCAAAAGAGTGATGGAACTATTGAGAGATACAAAGCAAGACTTGTAGCAAAGGGATTTCATCAACAAGAGGGGGTTGACTATGATGAAACTTTCAGTCCAGTGGTTAAAGCAAATACTATTAGACTGATTCTCACTATAGCTATCACAAAAGGCTGGCAAATAAAGCAACTTGATGTCTCAAATGCTTTCTTGCATGGAGTATTAGATGAAGATGTATTCATGATTCAGCCACCTGGTTTTGTTAAACCAGGAACAGAAAAACTTGTTTGTCACCTTCATAAGGCTCTATATGGCCTTAAACAGGCCCCAAGAGCATGGTTCAACAAATTTGCATCTTTTCTGCTGACTTATGGGTTTCAAAAGAGTAAGTCAGATCATTCAATGTTTACATATCATCAGTCATCTACAACAATGATATTACTCTTATATGTTGATGATATCATTTTGACTGGGAGCTCAAGTTCTCATATTACAACTCTTATCAGTGACCTAAGCAAGAATTTCAAGATGAAGGATTTGGGACCCTTATCTTATTTTTTGGGGATTGAAGTATCTACTGATTCAACCAAAGGGCAATTACTTCTAACACAGAATAAGTATACACTCCAACTCCTTCAGAAATCAAATTTACTTGATTCAAAGCCATCAAAATTACCAGTTTCTAGTGGAAAAAGGGTTTCACTTACAGAGGGTGATGAGCTCCCAAACCCCACTGAATACAGAAGCCTTGTGGGAGCCTTGCAATACCTTACTCTCACTCGACCAGATGTGTCTTTTGCAGTCAATTACACGGCTCAGTTCATGCACAAACCCACAACAGTACATTTAGTAGTAGAAAAAAATATTTTGAGATACTTAAAAGGTTCAATGGGGTCTGCAATTACTTTATCCAGAGGAGATCTTACTACATTTACTGCTTATTCAGATTCAGACTGGGTCGGATGCCCTGACTCGAGAAAATCAACAGGGGGTTACTGTATTTTCTTGAGGTCGAGTCTTATTTCTTGGAGTTCAAAGAAGCAAGCCACAGTGGCTAAATCTTCTACAGAGGCCGAGTACAAATCATTATCTAATACAACTACAAAGTTGGTGTGGTTATCATACCTTATGGATGAACTTCGATTTCCCCTGAATCGACCCTTTCATCTCTTTTGCGACAACATTAGCGCCAAATATCTTGCTTCTAACCCTATCTTCCATGCCAGGACGAAGCACATAGAAGTCGACTTCCATTATGTTAGGGATTTGGTTGCAAATGGATCGGTATTGGTTAATCACATACCCACAACAGATCAGCTTGCTGATATCTTTACGAAGGGATTATCAAAAGATCTTTTTCAAAAGTTTCGAGACAAACTGATGGTGTTTCGTTCCTCCTCACCATCGGTTTGAGGGGGGCTGTGGAAACTAGGGTTTCCCGGTAAGAGGATAAAGAGAAGATTAGGGCAACACTTGAGTTTATATACGGTCAACATATATTGGTCATATGTGTCAACAAGAATTGACCAAGCTCAGTCAACAGGACCGGCCCAAAATGACTTCTCCAAGACTTGTCTAAAGGCAGCTTCTATCTCTGTCTAAAGGCCACCATCATCTGAAATGAAAACAAGAAAGTTTGTTAAACAACTTTCTTGTTTCAATTCAGTTTTCTGTTTTTTAGTTTTCTGTTATTTTGTAACTGTTTTACTCTTTCTTCTCTAATCTCTCTCTATATAAGAGAACTAGGTTTCCTCCCCGTCCTACGGACGGGGAAGATCCCTCTTGGCTAACGCCGTTAGATCGAATATTTCTTATTTTCTTCAGTCCAACAGAAACAATCCAAATTAAATTAATAGTGAAAAGTTTTTTTGCAAAAGTAGTTTATTCGTGAACAATTTTTTAGTATTAGAATCTTTGGAATAAATTTTGACATAATTACAGGGAGTTTCAAAACCGATTTTCAAAACCAATTTACCTCTCTTGAAGAGAGTAACCGTGAGGATTAGTGGAGAGATTTGAGGGCACAACCTCCCCTTTTTTTATCTCTATTCTAAAGGTGGGTTACTTTTACTTAATTACCCCAAAATATTTATGTAATTACAAAAATGTGTTTAAACGGTTTTTATTCATGAATTATTGTCCGTTGGATCAGGCTCCAACCAAATCTCTAAAATAAAATGGACGGCCAGACTTATCTCCTAGATAACCGACCGACCTGTTTTAATATAATAGATTGTAAAATCAAGAATAATCATTGAAATAAAATAGAGTTGAGAGCTTCTTCTTACATTTAGTCTTAAAATGCACTTGATTGAACACCTCTAAATACTCATCTTCTTATCACTTTCGCCACCACAACTCCGAGCACCGACATTTCTTACCACCTTCATTAGTTCATTCTTACCACCAACCTCTTCTCTCTTCCTCTTTTCTTCTCTCTCAATCTGTCAATCTCTCATGTTCGTTTTTTCTCCATCCCTCTCTTGCTCTCATGTCATTCTCTATCTCATCCTCTGTTGTTCCTCTCTCTCATTGTTACTTTCTCTCGTGGTCCCACCTGATTCAATAACTTGAAATTTTTTGCTTAGTTTTTGTAGAATCTATCAGAATATCGAGTTTGCTGATAAAATTGGTGAATCTATATTGTCATCAGAGAAAACCACTAGTTTGGGTTTAGCTATTTTATTATCAAATATTTATGCTTTTGTGGATAGATGGAAGGATTAAGCTAGAGTGAGAAGATTGGTGAAAGAGAAAAGAATTAAAATACCTTCTAGGTGTAATTGGATAGAAGCTAACGGTGTCATTCACATGTTTCTTGTTGATGATACAATTCGACTTCAATCTAAAGCTATAAATGATATTCAGGAACGCTTGATAAATCATTTGAAGGTTGAAGGGTATGTATCAAATTTTGATTTTGGTTCAAAGAATCTTGATGGTAAGTGAAAATTTCTTTTATTTGAGATTGAATTAAGCAGAATTTGGGATAAAGTACTGATTCGATATGATATGCAATCCAGGTGTAACATCCCATGTTTCTAAGGTTAGTTGAGGGACTATTTGACAATTGGGTCAAGTCAAAAGAGGGGCCAAATCAGCAAAGAGGACAATTTAGAGAGTATTTTATGAACAGGCCATAACCAGGACCAAATTGTAAATATGGCAGATTTTAAAAGTGGATAGATATGCGTAATGGTGGGTGGTGATCATTGGGTTCTTAATTTGATTGGTTAATAAGTTTGAATTGGATTTCATAAAAAAAAAAAGAAAAAAAAAAAAAGAAAATTGAATTGGAAATGGGTTTATCAAATGTTGGCTTTTAATAATATTTTATTCATTCTTTAATCAAAAGTGTTTGAAAATTTTAAATTTATTTTAAGTGCACCACGTCACTAGCTGCATGCAACTCCACGTTTTTTTAACGGCCAGCGCTTTGGGGAAAGCTAAATAGTTTCCGGGGTGTGAAATTTTAATGGGAATATTTAGAATTTTAGAAATTTTCCAGGGAAATAAATTTTAAAGGGAAATAAAAAAAAAAAAACACTCCACCTCACCTCACTCTCTCTCCACCTCACCTCTCTCTCTTCTCCGACAAGGTCGCCGGCCGGAAAATTTTCCGACCGGCGACCATTAAAAAAAATATATATATTTTAACTCTCTCTCCCTCCTCTCTCTCTCTCTAAAAAACTTTTTTTTTCTTCTTCTCTCTCTCTCTAGAAGGATCTGTTGAAGGTCTTGTTCGCGACCTTCAACAGCCTCTCTCTAGATTTGTTCTAGACAGAGAGAGAAGCAAAAAAAAAAGTTTTTTAGAGAGAGAGTGAATTTTTTTTTTAATGGTCGCCGGCCGAAAAATTTTCCGGCCGGCGACCTTGTCGGAGAAGAGAGAGTGGTGGGGAGAGAGAAGATGAGGTGGAGAGAGAGAAGTGAGGTGGAGAGAGAGAGAGAGAGCTGAGGTGGAGAAGCTATTTTGCTTTCCCCTATATAAAATTGTCAAACAAAATTGACCAATTTTTGACCAAATCTTCACACCCCGGAAATTATTTTGCTTTCCCCAAAGCGCTGGCCTTTTTTAACCTACCAACCCCCTTAATACCTATTTTCTTTATTTCATAATTCATCTTCAAAACACAACTCATTCTCAAACACAGAAGCTGAGAAACGAAAAGGGTTTTTAAGGTTATAAACTTAATGATTTTCTTTCGCCGATTTCTTCACAATATTTTGTCGAAATTCACTGAAACTTCTCCCAGGTAATTCTATTCGACTTGTTCTACATATCTATCCGTTCAGAATTTTCAATTTCGTCCAAATTTGATGGTTATTGGATGGTTATTTCGATAACTGTATAGTTGTACTAATTTCATTTGGGATCGAAATTTGGAGCTATTTAGACAATTATTATTCAATTTCTTCTAATGACTTATGTTCAGGATCATGTTTAGAATGTTATGGACTATTTTGAGGTGCCCATATATAGACGAGGTGCTGCCGAATTATTTTACAACTCAAATTTCAGATTTGGACTAGTTTTGGGAATGAATTGGAATAGAGATGGTTACCCAAATTTTGTCGTATTTCATATAAATGGACAATTTCGGTTATAGATTTATATTATAAAGTTCATTATATGATTTGTCAGCTTATGAAGACTCTAACATGAAAAATAGAATTTATGGGAAATCGGTTGGTCGGTTGGTATGCATTTCAAGTATGCAATGGACATGGCTATGAAAGTTAGAGATCAAATCGATTATTCGAAGTCTTCCAGCGTTGTTGATTGTTTTCGTGTTTTAAGTTTTCATCGTTTTCTCTTTGATATTGTCTTTATTGTACGAAGGTTCTTCGTTTAGAACCTAATGTTTCTTTTCGGTTTTGGTTATTCTTCCTTATCCCAGAGTATGCGAATGAGGAGGAATAAGGTCGTCTGGTAAGCGGGAGTCTTTGGTGATGCAAGGACTG
>BEHA01001245.1:88474-110734 GCA_002897215.1 Eschscholzia californica subsp. californica | reverse complement strand
CTTTTAACACTTGGTGAAAAACAAGGATTTCCTGGAATGCTCGGTAGTATAGATTGTATGCATTGGGAGTGGAAAAATTGTCCGACCTCATGGCACGGACAGTATACTGGCCATTGCCATAATCCAACAGTCATACTAGAAGTTGTTGCATCGTCGGATCTTTGGATTTGGCATGCATTTTTTGGGGTTGCCTGGATCATTGAATGACATCAATGTGTTGGAGCGTTCTCCGGTGTTCGATGCAATTACCACAGGTAAGGCTCCAACTGTTAATTTTGAGATTAATGGTAATCAACATGATACGGGTTATTATCTCGCTGATGGGATATATCCACAATGGGGTTGTTTTGTTAAAAGCATACAAAATCCGTTAACTCCGCAAGACCAATATTTTACGAGACGTCAAGAATCGGTAAGAAAAGATGTTGAACGAGCCTTTGGTGTATTGCAAGCTCGTTTTGCTATCATCCGAGAACCGACACGTCTTTGGGATGTAGAAACACTAGGTGATATCATGAAGGCATGTATTATATTGCATAACATGATAATCAAAGATGAAGGACCTAATGCGACTAATGATTTTGATGGAAGAATTCCAGAAGAAGTGGTTGTTGGGGGAAATGAAGAAATGTTTAATCGTCTTGGTCGAGTTACAAGCAAAGATTTGCATACACGATTAAGGGCAGATCTTGTACAACACTTGTGGAATACTAAAGATCGCAACGACTAAAAGGAACTATTTTCGTTATTTTACTTGTTTTTATGTATTTCGATTATGTGTTTGTAGGGAGTTATTATGTATTTCGATTATGTGTTTGTAGGGAGTTATTATGTATTTCGATTATGTGTTTGTAGGAAGTTATTATGTATTTGGTTTTCAATCAATGAAGTGTTATTTAAAAAAAAATACATAAATTCCGGGTTTAATAAAAAACAACTAAAATTCATACATAATCAAAACAACTAAAATTCATACATAATCAAAACAACTAAAATTCATACATAATCAAAACAACTAAAATTCAAACATAATCAAAACAACTAAAAGTCATACATAATCAAATCAACTAAAATTCATAGATTTTCCTTTTGCCAATTTGAGAGCAATATCCTATGAATAGCAAGTTGTTCGGGATCCATTTTTGAAGTATCTTTGCCCGCCAAGTCTATCCCCATTTTCATCCGTTCAACCTTGTTGTTATCTAGTTGCACGTCTAATTTTTTTGCTTCCACCTCTAATTCTTTATGTTTGTAGTCTATTTGTTTATCTTGAAGGAGCATACTTCCATTGATAAGTTTATCTCTACTATCTTGTTTCTCCATTTTCTCTTTCCAAAATTCAAGCACCGCGGAAATTTCACTACCTTTGGATTTATCTCTAGCCTCCTTGCTTGCTTTTCTTCCAAGTGGTCTTTGTTGGGTTATTGAGGGAGATCCTTCGTCTTGGTTGTGACGAAGATTGAGATAAATTTAATGACCATTTGGGATGGTCTTTCAAAATTTTATAACAATGTTCGAACTTAAAATCTTTGTTGCCGTTTTGTTTAAACATCGCCATTGCGGATTTTATCTACAAAAATAAAATTTTAAAATTTCAAATATGTGTCAAAAATAAATCATAATGTTGTCAAAATGTAATAAGAGTAATTACCCGATCATTATCATTTTCTCCGCTTTTTGGGTTCCTTTGCAACAATGCCAAATACCCACAAAACTTCGCGCATTGCTTGTTAATTTCGCCCCAACGACATTTAAGACCTTTTGGTACTCGATTTTGATTTGTACGTTCGTTGAAGTGTTCGGCAATTTTGCTCCAAAAAGTACCCGCTCTTTGATCATTACCAATAATCGCATCGGTGGCAATATGCAAATAAGCATGAACGAGCACAATATCATCATCATTAGTATAACGCTTACTAGAAAACGACATTGGCGTTTCATTACAATCAAGACTTTCTTCGACCCTTTCTTCGATCCCATCATTGGATAAATTAACTTCATCGACATAATTGAAATCGGAGTTCAACATTTCCATATAGCCTAAATTATGCAAATTGGCATTTGGATCCATTGAAAAAAAAAATAATGGAGGAGAAATTGATAGAGAGAGAGAGGATATGAAATAGAGAGAGAGAGAGATAAAATAGAGAGAGAGAATGAGATTTAAAAAAAAATTGGGGTGGATCCCCTTTTATCCACCCCAATATTCCCGTTGGGAGCTCCCAACTAGCCGTTGGGAGCTCCCAACGGTAATTATATTGGGGCTGGGAACCCCCAGCCCGGGGCTCCCGGGTTGGAGCATGTGGGTTGGGGTTGGGGCTCCCAAATTTTGAATTTTGGAGCCCCAGCCCCCCCCACATTGGAGTTGCTCTTAAGATGAACACCACACTCCGTCTCACCATCGGTCTAGGATTGCTTTACAACACCATCTTAATTATTGAGACCTATTATAAAGTTTTTTTTTTTTTTGGAATTCGACTACGATCTACGTATGTCGTTACATTTGGCATTGATACATCAAAGATGTGATACGCTCAATAACTGCCCACTCAAACTGAAACAAGACCGGGCCTATAGCCCAACATGACAATGGCCTAAAGCCCAACTACATTATTTACACCCTAATAATCCCAAATCAAATAACCAAAGATTCCACCTTCTCTGGGATTCGAACCTGAGACCTCCAGGGATTTCTGGAGTTTATGTCAACACCTTGGAACCACTTGGGCTACCAATGGTTGACTATTATAAAGTTGCCTTGTAGTCAATTTGGATCAAAGTACATTGACCCACAAAGTCTTTGTACCCCCAACCAAATCTGTATGCCCCCAAAGCAGCCATTTTCTTTAATCACTATTCCGGACCCTATTCGGGTTATCGGGTAATTAAATTACCCAATTTGAGCACTAATGCCAAGAGCTAAACCTGATTTCCCCAAAATGGACCTACCTGTCTCCTTCTCTATGATCTTTGACTCCATTGTTAAGTCTTTCACTACTACTTTCTCTCTCTCTCTCTCTCTAAAAAACTTTCAATTTCATATACCCATTTGTAGGTCCCTTTACAACTAGATTCCACAAAACAGACCAACAAAAAATAAACAGATTTTATTTTCCCAATCTCTTTTGAAGAGATCCCATAAACCAGGACTCTTCTTTCTCTCTCTGTTTCTTTGCATGGCCTTAAACAACAAAAATGAAGAAACCCATGACCCATTTTCAAGATCTTAGTCTAAGTTCTTGTAATGGGTGCAATAGTGAAAGCAGTTCTTCTCCTAGTTCACCTTCATCCCCTCGCCGCCGGCCTTCTTCCCCAGGTGGCGGTGCTGTTCTTGGTGGTGGTGGTAGTGGGTTACATTATAGGCGGCGGTTTCGTTCTAAACCACCACATCGAGAGAAATTCTTTTACACTATCTTCTGTCGCTGCAATCTTAAACATTTATTAATCATACCCATTTTGTATATCTTAGCTTTGGTACTGTTTGTCGGTAAATTTTATGTCATTGGTAACCCTCGTCCTCTTCCTGGTTCACTTTATATTAGTCCTGAGATCTTCATCAAACTCTGGCCTCAAATTCAGTCTGATAATTCCTCTGCTCTTCAGGTTTGAATCTTCACTCTCTTTCTCTCTTGATTTTGTGATTTGGGTATTATGATTTTTAAAGTCTCTATGTGTTATAATTTGTGTTGTTAAAATCCCCCATTAGATTAAAATGCTCTATTACTATAAGTTAGGGTTCTTTTCCCCTTTGCCTTGAGTTCCTTGAGTTACATTAATTTTGTGGATTAATAGCTTTATTTGTGACTTGGGGTTCTTGTGATTCATTGTTTATGTTGTCTTGATTAGGAGTGTTGATTACTTTTTTGGTTGAGAAATGCTTCTTTCCTTTAGTCTTATTACTAGAGATTGATTCCGAAGTTGATGTAGCATCTTCCTGACCACGTACTTTCAGTGATTTAAAATCAAAAGTACAAGTGGTACCATTGATGCATTGAGTAAGAGTTTTAAGTACAACCATAAGTAATTATGGCGCTCCGTCGTTTTTTAGTGATTGGGTGAGCGGTCTTTTATAATCCGAGTACTTCACCTTTTCTGCTCGCCTCTTTGTTAGTTGTTACTAGTGTGGTGATTAGATGTTATTTGACCTAATTATGATAGCCATTTCCTAACTGTCAAGTTCTTATAATAAATAATCGTCCATGGCTAGAAGGAAAAAAGAACGCAATCTAATTCAATGAAAATATGTAACTATTATGTAGTTGATATCATTGATATATTTCAATTAGGAATTTGACAATATGGTCCAGTAATTCAGTATCAACTACTTGGTATTGAATTATGTAAGTACTATTATCACGATAAATTTCAGTTAGAAATTTGACAATATGGTCCAGTTATTTCAATCTAAGTAGACCCAGGTTTTGAAAAAGTTGGGAATATGTCACATATACCGTATTATTACCGTAATTGAAAATGTTACATGGTATTATGGTAATTTATTGTTGAGCTGAAAAATGTGTTGGTTACACTTTGCAGTTGTCCCAAGTATGGAAATATAGTCATAGGGTGAAAGAGCAGACATCTTGTGCAGAAGCTGCTGTTATCCAACGCTCTGGTATACACCGATCTTCAAACACCTTTTTATGATGTTATGGGTGTCAAATTTAGTGAATAAACTTCCTCAAAATCACCTAAACCATAAGTTCATTAAGATTAAGGTAGTTCATTTGTTCAAGTCAATAAAGGTTAAAGAAATAAGAACTCAGTCTTTTGCAATAAATTAACTTTTCTTTGATTTTCAGGTACCTCTGAGCCTAGTGGTTACTTGCTTGTGGATGCTAATGGCGGTCTTAATCAACAACGCTCATCAGTAAGTAATTATCATCAGATGCATCATCTATTGGCATATTGGGTCATGAGTCATGAGATGTGAATCATATCGGTATTCCGATCCGATACTCAACTATGTTCTCTCAAGATTAATATTGAGTTCTCCCTCTGACGTTTTCAATTTGTCTTGTAAAGTTTGTTTTTCATTCAAGTAAAATATTTTGCTTGCAGATTTGCAATGCTGTGGCTGTCGCAGTAATCTTGAATGCAGTTCTTGTCATCCCTCGCTTTGAATACCACAACATTTGGCAGGATCCAAGGTGAGAAACTGTCTTGTTTTCCTCGATCAACAGAAAATGTAATCAAGTTTTGAATCTCATGTAGTTCTAACTGGAAGCTACTGCTTTCTGAATTAAGCGTTGACCTCAAACTCAAATTGTGATACCTCTTAACAAGAACGATATTTAGCTTGCTTTTCGTTTTGCAAACAATGCATGGATTCACTTACCAACTGACAAAAAAAAATATACCGACTAGTTGGTCTTGCCCTTCACCTCTCGACATTGTTGTTAGCTAGATTGACAACTATACCTTTGATAGTATACGAATTTGCTAGTATCTAACTTCTTTTTCAGATGCATTATGCACATCAATCTTCTTTTTGGTAAAAAAGACTGCATGTTGAACGAAAACGCTTGGAAATTGGACACCCAATTTTAGCTTGAGACCCTCTTGATGCTTAGTTAAACTACAGAGCTAATATTAAACGATTTGGTTTTCTAATGGTCTCTTTCGTGTTTTTAATTGTACACTTGTAAAAGATGGAAGCGTTTGTGAAATTTCTTAAATCCTTTTACATTTTCTTCTGCTTCACTTTAATTCTAATTTCATTTTCTATATCGATTACTAGTATTCATATACGTAACACAAATACAGCCTTTTGGAACTTATTCCGTGTCAATATGGATACGCCTAGAGGAGAAGAATTAGTGAACCTAATATAACCCCAGAAAGAGGCGTCCTTCAGTTCAGATTACCAATTTTTCCCTTGAACTGACTAGACTTACGTGCACATGTCCATGCTGACCCTAACAAAGGGTATATCAAACCTTAACCATGAACCAGTGAATCAGTGATTGGTAATAATCTTCTGTTTGTATTTAGTTCTCCTAAGTAGCATTGTAGTTGGAAGGTTAACAGTTGAAAAGAAACTAATTGGTGCTAGCTTTTCTGTTTTTTGTTCCTTCTCTCTCATTTTTAGTGAGTTTGGAGACATTTATGATGAGAACCATTTCATCTCCACGCTCAAAGGGTATGTGACAGTGGTCAGGGAGCTACCTAAGGTAGTAATGGAACGATATCATTACAACATGAGTAAAGTCCCTGATATCAGAGTCAAAGCTTGGGCTCCTCTTAATTACTATACAGAAGAAGTTTATCCTTTTTTGCGTGAGAAAGGGTATGTACTGAATTAGATATCAATTTATCTTCTTGAATCATCGCTATTTGAGTGTCCTTTTGTTGTATTGGGATGTGAGCGTGTAGATTATGCTGGCTTATAAGTATATGATCACAGTTAAGTCCATATAGGTCTACTTTCGAACTTTGACTTGACTCACACATGTGCAAGACACAAAAATAAATCAAAGATGAAAAAGAACTTCATGCAAGGATGAGAAGTATTAGTGATATATAGCTATTTCCTATCAATATGTAAATTTTTTGTTTATACTTTATTTACGATGCCAAACTGACTTTATATTTCACTTAATACAGGGTCGTCCGTATATCACCCTTCGCGAACAGATTAGCCATGGACGTTCCAACTAATATACAACTCCTTCGATGCCTGACCAACTATAAAGCATTACGATTTTCTGAGCCCATTGAGAAGCTTGCCAATCAGTTAGTTGGCCGGATGAAGGAGAAGAGCTCAAAGACTGGTGGGAAGTATGTGTCAATCCACCTTCGCTTCGAAGAGGTAGGCATAATACCTTCATTATTCCTAAGATGCTGATAAAATCATAAAATATTTGTTGTTTTCTGTTACAACTTGTGCAAATTTATCGATTTCTACTGAAATAAAGTGAGCATGTGTTTCTTTAATTAATAGGATATGGTGGCATTCTCATGCTGTATCTACGATGGCGGGGACACTGAAAAGCAAGAAATGGACGCTGCTCGTGAGAAAGGGTGGAGAGACAAGTTCAAACGTAGAAATTATATAATTAGACCTGGTCTGAATAGAGTCAACGGGAAATGCCCTCTGACGCCATTGGAGGTAACTAAAAAATCTGATAGTTTTGGACATAAAAAAAGTACTGAGAGACAACTACTTTCAAGACATGTTGTTGGAGAATCTCTCTCTCCTAAGAAGTACGTCTTTTTATATGTCAGTGTAGGTCGGAATGATGCTAAGGGGCATGGGTTTTGATAACAACACTTCGATTTATTTGGCATCCGGAAAGATATACCAGGCTGAAAAGAACTTAGCTCCTCTTCTTCAGATGTTTCCTCTTCTTCAAACCAAGGACTCCTTAGCTACTCCAGAAGAACTTGCTCCATTTGAGGTTAACTTCCCTTCTTTTTTCTAACCTGTAGAGACTTAAAAGTTTCTTTATTTTCGTCTATCGTTGAAGTTTGAGAAACAAAAATTTATCGTGTTCTTTAGCTGCATATGTTTATATTTACAGGGTTATGCATCGAGGTTGGCTGCTTTGGACTACACAGTCTGCTTGTTTAGTGAAGTCTTTGTAACGACTCAAGGTGGAAATTTCCCTCATTTTTTGATGGGTCATCGTCGGTTTCTTTACGGACATGCCAAAACTATCAAACCTGATAAACCCAAGCTAGTTTTATTACTGCAAAACACTAGCATAAGGTAGTCTCTCTTCATCTCTCTCTCTCTCTTGATAGGAAGGCCGGCAGAATTACTTAGAGAGATAACATTTTTTTTCTAATACAGTTGGAATACTTTCAAACACGAGACGAAGTCAATGCTCGTTAAAAGCAACCGTGAGGAAATGACGGCCACTAAAACTACAAAGGCCAGCAGACGAAATTCAATTTTTGCGTACCCGATTCGGGAATGTAATTGCATTAAAGAAGGGTCATCATAATCATCTCTTGAATCAATCCATACCACCCAAACGAACTCAATCAGCATCCTCAGACCGTAACACGACCAACTAATTACTACCACCTTCAGGTTGGATGGTAACTTGTCTTTCTCTCCACTACTAGAACAAATCTTTTTGTGAAAATTTCAAGTTCAGGATTTCAATGCGGTTGTGTAGCTTTCTTGTCTGTATTCCTGCAAGAAGAAGAAGAAACGTCTGGGAAGAGTCGCCGTATTTTCAGTTTCTGTGCCAGCTTCAGATTTTTTATCCTTGATTCAAAAGAGACATTTTTGTGCATAGGTTATTGACCCCTTTGGGGACTGTATAGGCAACTTGAGTGTCATTGTATACAAATAATTAGGTTGCAGATTTTTAGTTCAGATTTTATTTGTTTTTTTTTCTTTTAATAAAGATTCGATTAATTGGTTTGGGTTAAAACAGTATGTTAAGAGTTATATAGTTGATCGGTTGTAGATTCTCTAATTTCATTTTTGTGTCCCTTAATGAAGATCAGAGGGTTACTTATAATCTCATGTATATATGAAATAACATGCATATCTTCAATATTTTATCATCCCTGCTCAAGTTAAAAGCTCGGATTGTCAAGTGATAGCTTGGAACTTCGCATTTTGGACTCTCAAAAAAAAAAAAATCTTCGCATTTTGCACTTCGGAGTGATAGCTTGGAACATTGTGAAATGTGATCCATGTATTTGAGCCGAAATAATATTTAGAAAAGAAAGACCGTTTGGGTCAAAATAATTTGGTTTGATGGGAAAAAAACGAAAACAAAAGTACCAGAATACCAATATATCGGAAAACCAAAATAATATAGTATAATTGAAGTTCAGACAATAAATTAGCGATTTTCGTAGAATTTTTGTTCACCCATGATATTTGTTATTTGCTCATTGCAAAATGTTGTTTGTTTCCTCCAAACTGTTGTATGTTCTATGAAGTCAGATTTGTTCAAAGTTATGTTGGTATGTTTTATCTGTTTTTGCTCGTTGCAAACTGTAGTTTGCTTAGATGGATGTTGTTTGTTTTTTTACAAAATGTTGTATGTTCTAGAAAATCAGATATCCTCCGAGTTACTATGATGTTTTTTATTTGTTTTGATCTGAACTTTTTATATATTTAATTTAATTTAAGGGTTATTTCCCAATTGGCCCCCTAAAATGCGACCAACTTTTCGAGTCGCCTCCTAAGTTACATGAAATGTCGCAATGACCCTCTTTTTGTTTTCCCCTTCATAGTTGTTGTTACCTTCATCTTTTTCATTCTGATTTTACCCTTTTGTATGGCGGTTACTTTGTCAACTGATTCACAATTAATTAAAGTGACAATTCAGGCAGAGCAAAGCCTCGTCCAACCGAGCATCTAAAGCTCTGAATCTTTTAGGCATATAAAAACCTTGCCGCACCGAGCACCAAACATAAATTCAGTTAGTCTAACGATGGAATTATTTAGACCACGATCAGGCACGGGGAAAGCCCCGATAACTACAACGACTGAACTGCTGAAGCCATAAACCGACAGCAAACCCCTAATAGTCGAATCAATGGAAATGATGAAGCCATAACTAGACAAACAAAAAAAGATAGCAAAATCGACTGCACTACTGAAGCCATAACCCAACACCAAGCCATGGTAGCTGAAGCAATGGAACTATTAAAGCTAAGTGAGCAACAGTTGATTGTCGGCAATTTTGGGTTGGCCGAAGTCAAACTAGTCGATGGCGGATGGCTAAATTATTTGTCAAAACCAAACCGATCAAATAGTCAACCGACTCAGTTTGGTTCGACTAGGTTTACGTCTTTAATAAGAACCATGATGAAGTTTAATGTTGAGAGAAGGTTGAGTAAAAAAGAGGAGGTAAAGTAAGGAGACTACGACAATTGTAGAGATGAAGATTGTGAACGAAACGATGGTGGTGGTGGAAGGAGAGAGATTGAAAAAACGTTATTATTTATTTTGATTCAAAGTCGCCATCAAATGGTGGGTCAAACATCTCCCGTTGAATATTTTCAACGAAGAAAAAGAGAAAGGGAGGGAAACCTTTTGAAATGAAGAGTAGAAAAGGAAAAGAAAATATTGACCGTTAAGTTTGACTTATAAAATCATGATGAGAAGTTTTATAGAGCCCCCATTCTTGTTAAAAGGGTTCCTCTTTGTGAATTCGGTACGAGCCCACCGAATTCACGAAAGACTATTCGGTACAAGTCTACCGAAATTCACCCTAGTAGTTTGTTTTTGTGAATTCAGTGAAATCGTACCAAATTGTGAATTCAGTAGACTCGTACCGGATTGTGAATTCGGTGGACTTGTACCAAATTCATGAGATCGAGGCCCTTTTAACAAAAACGGTGCGCTCCTATGAAACTTCTCCATCATGATTTTGGAGGCCAAATTGAAAATTTAAAGAAATGCATATGTCAAATTTCCCAAATGATCACAATTAGGTCCGATTAAGAATTAACTTAGAAAAAATATTTTTTAAATCAACCCTAGCTTTAAATAAAAGAAAGCAAATAAAAATCAGTTTCATTTATGTTTAGATTGTTTGAATATAATTCATCCCACTATCTTCAACAAAAAAAAAACTCATCTGAATCGTCTAAATCTGAATTGCTAGACTCAAATAGAACGAATTATCCGGTCGAAGTAGACATCACGAGTTGGAAATCAAAATTTGGACATCACGAATCAGCCATCACAAATCATACATCATGAGCCAAACATCAAGAGTCAACCATCACGAAACAATAGGTCACGAATCGGACATCAAGAGTCAACCAAACCTGAAATAACTTTATGTGTACATAGCTTTGTGTATCCGGATGAAATATCACAGTCACAAGCACCACAACCCAATTGCCTCCTCAACGCCACTTACAAGATCATTACCAAACTCCTGGGAAATCGGCTCAAAAGAACCCTTCCTGACATCATTTCTCCTTTCCAAGCTGCCTATGTTCCTAGTAGACAAATTACTGATAACATCATTATTAGCCAGGAGATGTCTCATTACTTCAAAACTGTCCGGGGAGCTAAAAGTTTCTTTCGTCTCAAGTTGGACATGTCCAAAGCTTTTGATAGGATTGAATGACTTTATCTTGAGAATATTATGACCCATTTGGGTTTTAATGGTCACTGGATTCAGCTCATTCATTCCTGTATTGCAACCTCCTCCATGGTTGTCCTCATCAATGGCCGACCCCGTCCTACTTTCAATGTCACGAGAGGCATTCGACAAGGAGACCCCCTCTCTCCTTTCCTATTCACCATTGCGATGGAAGGCCTTAGTAGGCTCCTCAAAATTAATGATACCACTAACCAATTTATAGGTTTCCCCATCCCCATAGCTATTCTCACCATCAAGTATCTTCTTTTCGCAGATGACTGCATCATTTTTTGCCAGAACTCCTTAGATAACATTTTTACGCTTAAAAACATTCTCAGCATTTTCAGTGAGGCTTCGGGACAGATGATCAATTATTCCAAATCTACCATCTTCTTTTCGAAGAACACCCACCCAAAGTTCAAAAGAATGATTAATCGCAACCTAAAAGTGCACCAATCCTCTTCCCTCGACAAATATCTCGATACTCACCTCTTTATCGGAGCCAACAAAAAACAAGCTTTCTCTTCCTTGCTTGTCGAAATCCAGATTAAACTGTCCAAATGGCATACCAATCTTCTCTCACAAGTTGGTTGTTCAGTTGTTATATCAACAATTGCAGCGACCGTTTCCCGATACCAAATGCAATGCTTTGCCATTCCTAAAGGCATAAGTAATCGCATTGAGATCCTTCAAAGGTCTTTCAGGTGGGGAAAATCCAAATCCATCCATACTATCAACTGGTCCACTATCTGTCTTCCTCGCAAACAGGGGGGCCTCGGCTTCAGACTCCCTTCTCTTAATAATCAAGCCTTCCTCAGTAAATTTGCGTGGAGGACTCTTAAAAATCCTAACACTCCTTGGGCTCGGATTATCAAAGGTAAATACTTTCCCAAGAGCTACAAACCAAGCTTTGCTAAACCTAATCATTCCTGGCTATGGAAGTCCATTGTTAAACATTTTGACCAGGTTCAAAGCCTTATCTTTTGGGACGTTAATAAAGTTACCAATACTAATATCTGGCATGACTACTGGATACCGAATAATCCTCCCCGTCTGACCAACGATAGGAACTGCACTCTTAACACTGTGGCCCAACTTATTAACAGTAATATGTGGAATATGAATATTATAACGCAATACTTTCACACTGATATATGCGATGCAATTCTTAGTATCAATCTGCAGGATAATCAAGAAGATACCATGTGGTGGACCCCGACCAAATCAGGTAATTTCACTATGCGATTGATGTACCACACTATCTGAGAAACTATAACAATTCTTATGAAACGATCGAATGGAAATTTATATGGCATATCAATACTACTCCTAGAATCAAAACATTTCTATGAAAGTGCTGCACTAATAGCCTACCAGATCGAGACAAAATTGGTAAATTTATCGGTAATATCTTCAACTGTACTTATTGTGACAACATTGAAACGACTTTGCATGTGTTACTTCATTGCGACCATGCTCGACCTATATGGTTCCATTTTAACGTCATGACAGAAACCATCACCAACTTAAAAGAATGAATCATTCAATGGAAAGATATTGAAGCGAAAAAGGTATCATTATTAGCTAAAATCCTTTGGTTTATATGGAAGGCTAGATGTAACAAATTATTTTCCTCGAGAGACCAGTCACTATGCAGGTTATAACAACTATAACGGGAACCATGACAGGCATTACGATGACCAAAAATGAAACGAGAAAGATCAATGACGGCGTATGGACTCCCCCGAACGCCCCATTCATCAAAATCAATGTAGATGCCAGCCTTCAACTCCTTAAATGATCCAGCCGGCATCAGGTGTATCATGCACGATAACCAGGCTTCCTTCATAGCAGCACTATCAGACACAACCAGGGGACAAAACGTAGAAAAATGTGAATGTTAGGCAATTTTATGGGCACTCCAATGGGCAACAGATCTCAAAAATCCAGCACATCCAGATAGAAAGTGACAATCAAAATCTTATCAACTATCTCAACAACAACAGCTCATCGATTCAATGGCTATCCGGAAAACACATGGACAAAATTCTCAGGCTTAAGAACGAGGTCGATAACATAATTTTTTCTTACACTCCAAGTCTCAACAACTCGAAAGCAGATAAACTAGCCAAGTGGAGGAAGAATCATCGAAGTAGAAAGACCTGCAACTCAGTCCAGGAGCTTGCTTTATTTATGCTCCTTAGTTATTGTTTTCCCTCAACAAAAAAAAAAAAGTGTACATTAGAATTTTTCTACTAATTTAAAACGTGTGTAGAGTTATACATGCTTAAGAATGTCGAGTGACCAATTTAACTCATGAGCGGCAAACAAGCAATCCTTTTTTTTCCTTTTGATTCAAAAACTTCCAACTTTTTTTAATGTTTCCGCCAACACTCTCTTTCTCTCTCTTTCTACTTTCTCTCTCTAAAACCAGTTACACTAGTAGATGAACTTTCCTCTTCTACAGCAATCCCTTACCCTTCCTCCTCCTCGTAGCCAGCAGAAACCCCTAATAAACACACATCCAAAATCATCTCATCATTTCATATCATGGACAAAACCCTAACAATTTTCCCTCTTTATCATTACTGAAGAAGAAGAAGAAGAAAAGGCTTTCTCCTTGTTTAGAAAACTTCGAAATGCCGTTAAGATCTGGTCATGGAAAGGGAGGCTAACCTTCCATCAGCCCCTTCTTCACCTACCAATAAAGATAATATTATTAAGATCCTGGCTGATACTAATACTTCTCGATCTTTTAATTCCTCTTCTTCTTCTTCTTCTACTTCGCCTCCTGAATTCCTCCGGCATGTTCAGGCCGCCTTCAAGCGTCACAGACCCCTAGGTACTTACTTACCTCTCTCTACTTTGTCTCTCTCTTTTCTTTCTAGGGTTTTAAATTTTTGTTCTGTCAAGTAATTAGTTTGATATTATTAGCTTTTGAATGTTCTGTCTTCATAATCTAGGGTTTGCCCTTTTGAAGTTTTGCTATTGTGAAAATAAAATTGGGATTTTTGTGTCTTTTTCTTGTCTGGGTTGGTTTGAAAATTATGTTCAGGTATGATGCAGTCAACTAGTATTCAAGCAAGGCGTATTTTGCTTCCACAGAGAGAAAGATCAAAACCTTTGAATTCTGATGCTGGACTAACAATAGAGAGTGAGAAATCACTAGATGTTGCATCGTCGAGACAAAATAATGCAGCTGAAGAGTTAATTGATCAGATAAACCCTTATGATTCTTCAATTACTCCACCTCCTTTTACAGGAACAGAAGAAATAAACAGGGATTCGATTCTTGATCATAATGATAATAATAATGCACGCCAACACATTTCCGAATTCGAATGTCAGAAGAAGGTTCAGTTTTCATTTGATGGAACTAGTAAGTTGGTAGTATTATAGTTTTGGGAAGAATTACTTCATTATTTTTTGCCATCTATTTCCTTTTTGTTTTGATTTATGCAGGGGCCGAAAATGGGCGAATGGCCATTGGAAATGACTACTTATCGTCTCACATGAGTTCTATTGCATTGACAGAGATGGATTGCGATGTGGGTGGTCGTGTTGACATTTCAGCTGTTGATAGTTGCAACTCCACACAGCAAGATTCACAGAAGGTAGATATGCCTCATAGGACAAGTAGTGGTATTTATTCTTTGTTAGAGAAGAGAAGCTTGTTGATACAGGATCAACAACACCAATTTACGCCATTTGTTGGGAAGGATATAAGTCATCCCATGACTCAGTCTTCAGTTTTGGACTCTTCATGTGTGACAACGACATCAGTCCATTCAAGATCTGCACCCATGCTTAGTTCTACAACCTATAGCTCTCAGTCGTATCGTGATAACAGTTCTCATGTGGAAAATGAAAACTTGAATACGAACCCTCGGCCTCTGAATTTAGGAGCTTCAGCGGGCGCAATTTTAAGTGACCATACTGCAGCAACTACACAAGCTTCTATCTCTTCTCTGTGTACAACAGGATTTGGCGACAACCCCATGTCTAAGGGACAGCAAGGGAATCTACGTAATGAAAGTGGGTGTTTGAAAGATGGAGTTCTTGATCATGGTAAGGGTTCTTCAGCTCTCAGTGATAAGCCAAATAAAGGGAAAGAGATTACTTGTGATACTACTGATGTACAATCGCAAGCTCCAGGGACTAAAAACTCTTATTCTGATATGAAATTGGAAGCTCCGAAACCTGAAAAGTCAGAAAAAGTAGTAAGTACCAAAAAGGCACCAGCTCCTCGGAAGAGAAATTATGATCCTGATTTGTTCTTTAAAGTTAATGGAAAACTATATCAAAAGCTTGGGAAGATCGGTAGTGGAGGAAGCAGTGAGGTTCACAAGGTCATATCAGCAGATTGTACCATCTATGCTCTAAAAAAGATCAAGCTTAAAGGTCGTGATTACTCTACTGCTTTTGGGTTTTGTCAGGAAATTGAGTATCTAAACAAACTGAAGGGGAAGACCAACATTATACAGCTAATTGATTACGAGGTATTGGTCGTATCAAAGTCAAAGCATGAACATATGAAAGTCATTTCATTAATGTATTATAGTGGTACACATGCTCTTTTTATTATCTATGTTTTCTGCTCTGGCAGAAGGTGCCTTTCACTTTCGTATTTATCTAAAATTCTAAATAATAGGAAGGTATCAAATTGTGTCTATGATTTAATGAGGTTAAATTGAGTGCTTCTATTGAGTAACAAAACTGTGTCATGATACTCTAGGAAAATGAATTATGAATTTATGCGTTACGAACTCCACTCTCTTGGTTCATGCCCTCTTTATTATTCTGTGAGTATGTCCAGCTGGACGCTTGGAGAGATGAAGTTCTGCGAGTGATCCTCATTTATGGCCTAAGCATAATAATTCTGATGTCTTCATCTTCTAACTATACAGTAGTTAGGAAACAATGATAGGTTTGTGATTCTGATATATATCATTTATAATTGGCTTTAGTTCCCTCCAAAGCACCAACCTTGGTGGAACCATTAGCATTATGAACGTCTTCTCACTTCCCAAGTGGACGTAATTGTACTATTTTACTCATTTTGTTCTTCTATGCGTGATTCATTAGCATTGCCTCTCATATTATCTTCCTTCATAGGTCACGGATAAAATTTTGCTCAAGGAAGTAATGAATGGGTCGATGAGCATCAAGGATGGAAGAATCAGGGATGATGGATATATTTATATGGTACTAGAGTATGGAGAAATTGATTTAGCTCACATGTTGTCGCAAAAGTGGAAAGAAATGGATAGCTCCAACTCGAGTATGGATGAAAACTGGCTTCGATTCTATTGGCAGGTATATAAAAGGCTTCCTTCCCTTTCATGGTTCTCGCTCTCTTACAAAATGTTCCTTTGCTTCAGAATTTATTGGTTTGCTCATGTCAAAATTTGTTAACCGGGACTAATCTACTGTTATCAGGTCCTTAAGCCAATGTTCTGGGTGTACCAAATTTGAAACTTTTGCCCCATGAAGTATATAACTATATCTATTAATGTGAACCAATCACTTAATAGCAGATTAATGATTTCTCTTTTGTAAGTAAAAAAGCCGAACTAATCTTTTTTGGCAGCAAATACTTCAAGCTGTAAACACCATACATGAAGAGCGCATTGTGCACTCAGACTTGAAGCCAGCCAACTTCCTTCTTGTCAGAGGCTCGCTGAAGCTGATTGATTTTGGCATTGCAAAAGCCATTATGAGTGATACGACTAACATTCAACGGGATTCACAGGTATTTACATCTCTTACGTAATATATTTATTCTAAAAATTAATATCTTAGCCAACTTTTCCTTGTCAAATGATAGCACTAGAAAAAAATTGCAAATCACTCCTTGTAGTTAATTTGTCCACTCAGAATGGTCGCTTTCGTGCTCATGTATGCATATCATAAACTCATAATTTCCTCGTTTAGATTCTAAGAGTGTCCTTGCTCGTGGTTAAAATAATACATCCTAGAATATTCTCGTATGTTAAATATAAATCTATGAACATGGATGATGTTCACCAACCGACGAACACTATCTGGGTTAGTTTAAAATGAGAATGTTTAACCATTCAAAGTGAGTATAGTTCTGAATTAATATAATGACCGTGCAAATTTGGTCATGTTTTCTGTTGGTTAAAGATTTCTAGCAATAGCTTAAGGAGATAAATTCTAATTCTTGTAATTAATCATCACTGATTACTTACTGTCAGTAACTATTAAATTCATCTCTAATGGAGATAAGTCAGATTTTTTGAAAAATGTTAGGAGGTTTTCAAATTGGCCACAAAGAACTCAGGTTTACTGAGTATTCTGTGGAAGTTTTTATGTTTAAGTATTTGTCTCAAATAAGAACCATCCATGCAGTAAAAGACCTTTATTGGATCGTATTTGATTCTAAATTTTCTATTGCGCACTTTAGGTTGGTACATTAAGCTACATGTCACCGGAAGCATTCATGTGCAACGAAAATGACGCTAATGGAAACGCTATAAAATGCGGTCGGCCATCAGATATCTGGTCACTTGGCTGCATACTCTATCAAATGGTATATGGAAGAACTCCATTTGCAGAATACAAGACATTTTGGGCAAAATTCAAGGTAATAACTGATCGAAACCATGAAATAGCATATGAAAAAGTTTCAAATCCATGGTTACTTGATCTTATGAAGAAATGTCTTGCTTGGGATCGTAATGAAAGATGGAGAATACCTCAGTTACTTCAACATCCTTTTCTTGTTCCTCCATTACCAACCCAAATGTCTCTTTCTTCTCCAGAACCACCTAAACTTAAACTACTTCAGCAGATTTCTGAAGTTTATAAGAATGATCCTGAAACATCAAGGTTATGTTCTCATATTCAACATATCCTGACAAAATCGTCACTGCCTCCAACAATACCTAATTTCTCTTCAACATCAGAACGTCGGAAGTTGCTTTTGCAAATGTCCATGATTTGTGAGCAACTTCAACAAATTGCAAGTGTTGGAAGTGAAGTAGTAGATGATGCAACCATGTAAACAGTTTTCCGCGTTTGATAGTGTAATGTAAGAGGATGATCGTGCTCTTTTCTGGTGCCCTATTTTGTATTACATTCATCCCTTTTTTTCTTATTGAAATTACTTGCCATGTTCATTTTTTCCTTGTGTAATGTTTCAAAAAATATGTAATCAGTTGAACTGCAACAACAGTGTTCTGCTCCCTGTTTGCTTTCTTTATTAGGTTAAAATTCATGAACTGACACTATTTACTAAAAAACATTTTGGATCTCAAGTTCTCAAACCATCTAGGGTTCTTCTTAATCGAGATCTACAACTTTATTTGCCAAAAGCTGGTACTTACAGCAACAACACTGATCTAATTCGTGTGTCACGGTGAAAACTTTGTACGTCGCACAAGCGTCCAAGGCCACGGTGCGGTGCGACATCCATGGGCCACCCGTTACACAAGTCTGCTGGCCACAAAATATCATGTATAAAGGAAATGAAAATATTTAGGTCACAAAATATCATGTATAAAGGAAATGAAAATATTTAGGTCAGTAGAAATATTCATAATTTAATTTCTTCTTTTCAGCCACGAATGAAACTTCGGTAGCCATAGAAATAGAAATTTTTCAGTTTAATCTTTCTTGGTTTTTACTTCATCCTTATGTAAGTCCAGCAAGACTCTAGGTCAAAACAAGTTTTGCTAATTGGAAAGGTGTATGATTTTCAAAGAATTCGTAGACTGATCAGGCAAACATATATGGAAATTCTCTCTTCAAGTTCCTAAAAGAAAATATTTGCTAATACATTCTTAAACAACACATGAATGATACCCGTACAGAATACTAGAAACACAAGTAGGACTTTTCTGATTAAAATCGGTATGAAACTAAAGGAGTTTTTCATAACTTTTAGCCATGAAAGATGAAGCACTAAATGTCTTCGTACGAGAGTTTGTGAGCAGCTTCTGCGTGTGCTTCATCCAACCTAAGCAAGAGATCCTTCATGAAGGATGTATTTGTACCATGAGTTATTCGCAGTATATTAACAGCCTGGGTCAGAGATTTTCTAGCATTCTCGGTTTCTCCAAGGTACCTGCAAAACCTACTGAGATCAGATATGCTTCATATACTACAAAGGGTGTCAATCTTGTGCCTACGCATTTTTCTCTCGTTGAGTTTGCCTTAGTGATATATCACCTTCTCCTATTTTGCTCTGTGTGCGTTTGGTGGTCAGGCTGGTTAGATAAAGAAAGTCTATGCCAAATAAAAATATGCCATGTGGAACTGCGGCATTACGCTGAGTGAGTCTGGTGCCTTAATTAAAGACCAAGTAATTTGGAGCCTGGTCTTGAGAGTTGAGACAGGTTATATAACTAAATAATTCTTATCTACAAGGAACAGTGAAGTGACTTGTATGGCAGTTGGTTAGGAACCGACGAAAAAAATGTAACACACAGAACGAGAGAAAAGTATGAATGTAGTCATACCATTCGAGCTTCCCACAAGTGTAATATTGCAATCCGAGCAAAGGATGAATTTCAGGATATACTCCTGCAGTAAAATAGATAACCAATGACATAATATTAGGACGATCAATGTTTTACTATTGGGTAATATTAAGAATCTGAACTTCTCCTATATCCCAGCTCATCGACTCTCGAAATTTCCATTACTTAAACTAGGAGATACGAAGGCAGCGGATTGATAGACTAACACCATATGGCGAGTGTGGATTATGAAGTGAGAAAAAAGAACTAATCAATTAAGTTATTATTTCCTCACGGGCCAGGATGTATAATCCATTAGACTTAAACTGTTCGACATTCAGACTTTAACTTGTTTTGGTGTACAGAACTGAAGTTAATATTACATACTCTGGTAAGCTGGAATAAGCAATCTGCAACATGCTAGTGCTTCTTTCCAGTCTTCCAGCTCCATCAACATCTGAAGAGATAAAAGTACATTACTTATGGAGGACAATACGTTGAATAAACGGAAATGGAAGGCATTGCTGATAGCTTACATATATATATATATATATGGAAAAACTAAGAACGAAAAACAAAGATACACTAGGAAGTAGATAGTTAGACATACCTTCAAAACATTTTCTCGAGTTCGTATCAGATTGATGGAGAAGGAATGGAACAATTTGAGTTGGAGTTGCTCAATTGTTCTGTGCATGGTATTGGCCTCTAGATGATCTACCACGTGTCAGGGAATCAAATCTTAACATAAATCATCAAAAACGAAATTTTCTTTCTTCAGTATAAGTTGTTGGTCGTCGTCGATCATGCTAATTGAATGCCAGTCAGTTCAAGAGGTATAACTTATAAGCAAAAGCAACCAGTGCCTCGGTGAATGGTACCATAACCCTAATAAGAGAACAAAAGAGGTTGCGTTCGGAAAGAGAGATAATATATTCCAACAAATGTAAAGGTTTCCTAGTACAATGTAACCAAACCTTGTCCTACATATCAGTGTAAGTGAATCATGTTATTCGAAATCTGACGAGCACGCGGGGCATAAACTATTGTGATATCTAGTAAAAGAAAATCTCGTGCCACATGAGAATTAGCAAAGGATACTTCTGGAGGATAGAGATACTGAAGCTTTTTCCATCATCGAATTTAGATCATTGACTATCATTCTTATCTCATCTTTGCTCCTAACAAGTCCACATGTTTGACACATAAACCCTTCATCATCTGAACAAAAACCACACTTTAAAAACTCATTAATAACAAGATGAAGAAAGAGGAGGCATTTTAACTTAGCTACACTTAATGACATACCAGAATCACGGAGCAAGAAACCGTTGCATTTCTCGTCCTTGCATCTATAACCTTCTAGCATAGCACTTTCTTGGATATCCTCATAAACTCCCTTCAATAAGCAACAGCCAAGTTAAATTGCATCCATCAAAATCTTAGATGTGTATACAAGAAATCACCAAAGAATGGTACTTACGAAAAATTAGTCAAAACAGAACATACTTTTTTGCAGCGGGAACAAGAACATGTAAAATAGTATTGCTCCTTCAGAGCTTTTTGTCGTGTTTCAGTGCTTCCGGCAGTCTCAATATAACTGATCAACACCTTATAAAATGTAATCAAAACTATAACATCACTAAACAACTTCAAAACCAAGCACATTTAAAAGAAATATGCTAGAAACTTAGAATACTAACACAACTGAGTTAATAGATCGTCTTACCTCTGTACCTTTTGGTATAGGTTCCACAGCACGAACTACTGCTCGTCGTCCCTCGAATACCAAAACTGAGTTTGGGGAACAGCTATATGAACTCCACACGATTAGTTGAGCTAAAGGAGAAATTAAATTTGTCAAAAGCTAAACATTATATGGAACTCGATTACCTGTGGTTGATAATGGATACTACAGGATATAACCCTGTCCCTAGTGGTCTCAATTCACTGTCGCATATTGTATGTGCATTGCATGCAAGCTGCATGAGATTGAAGATGGTCAAATGAGGATTGAATGGAAAAATGTTGTTTTCAGTATAAAGTTATCTTAGTCACGAAAACATTGCTCCGGGTATGACAACATGTGGCACTGTCGCCATAACGAGAAGGCATGGAAAAATATGATATGATCAGGGAACAGTTTGAACAGAAGACCTTGGAAAATATTTGTGCAATTTCTTTTATGTTGATCTCCGGCCAACTAAGAATTAGGTGGACAAGGTTAGCCATCTGAGCGTATAGCACCAGTTGTTTCTCATCAATATCAGACATATCTTGGAGAAAACAGTTATCAAAGTCAACATGTAGAGCTCAATAATATGGAAAAAAAGGATAGTGAGAATCAAATCATATCATGAAGAAAAAAAAAAGGATACGATCCACCAGCACCTCCACCAAGTCATAGTTATCCGTAGCAGTAGCCGGGATAACCTGATCATAAAACAAACAAATTATTAACAGATGAACATTATTTTTATTGTGGTGAACAACTTGCAGTTGGAATAGAGAAATTCACTATTCGTTCCAAAGGCATTCATCGTTTGAGCTATTGTCAGATCAGAATCTAATTCATCTCCACATTTTATGGACCATGTGGTCGAGTAAGACAATTATTTTTCCAGTCAAATGAGGCTGTGAGATTCAAATTAGTGTGTAAGAAAACTCAATAAGTGGGTTCAGAAGAGAAGAAAATGAAATACTGC
>BEHA01001245.1:50121-86193 GCA_002897215.1 Eschscholzia californica subsp. californica | reverse complement strand
TTCGTACAATCTAAGTAGTATGAGAGGGTGTTTGATTTTTTAGCACTTATAAGTGCGACCACTTACTAACTGAATCACTTAGTAAGTGATATCACTTGTAAGTTTATGACGTTTGTTTTCCATCACTTCTAAGTGATTGATTTTTGTTCTTATATTAATTCTAAATGTCATAAAAATGAGAAATTGTCGATTTTGACCTTAAAGTATTTACATATTAGTATTTCATACTAATCCATTATGTTTGCGAGTTTGGACACAAGAGAATTACGGTTTATGAATACTTTTTGTTGAAAATATTAACCTCAAATAATTAAAAATTATGAAGAAGAAGAAAGAACTTACGTCGCATTATGGAGGTTGGGTCGTTCCGTGATTAATGAAGGAAGGGATGGGAAAAAAAATTTAGGAGAAAACTTCGATGAAGGATGAGTGGAGAAGGAAAAGAGTCATCGCTAAAGTCGTAGGAAGATTTTTTACTTATCAATGGTTTAAGATTTTCTTTTTAGATATAACTATATCGGTAATTATTATATTCGGAGAAGGATAAAAATGTCTTTTTTAGCACTTAGAAAGTAAGTGTGAAAAAATAAGCTCCAATTTGGAGCTTACTTTTTGCACTTACTTTGGCATCACTTACAAGTGATATTCACTTATTAAGTGAAAAACAAACGGCCTAAAATTGCCGGCCCGCACTTATTAAGTGAAAAGCACTCAATAAGTGCAAAAATCAAACACCCTCTCAGTCCAACGATCCTCTGAGTCGAACGATCGTACTAGATTCGAGGAACGACACAATATATATACATGTTCGGGAAGGTCAACAATGGATTCTTAGAGCAAGTCCACCGTGAGGTTGGAGGGGCTGTAAATTTGAATTTACAACCCCTCCCCCTAGGTCCAACTCCAGCCGACGCTTAATGAAGGGTCGGTTGAGGGCTCCAACTGAATAATAATTACTTTTTAAAATCTAACAAAATTATTATTAAAAAAATAATTACTCTAATTAATTTTATTTTTAAATCTAACAAAAACTCACATATTAATTTCTTTAAATCTAACAAAAACCTACACATTTTTTAAATTCCAACATGTCGGTTTCCGAATAATTTTTCAACTTCAGAAAAAAAATATTTTTTCGAAAATAGTTCAAACAAGTGTTTCGTACATACACAAAATCACACAGGTTCTTAAAACACACCCACCAAAAACCCATACACGCGTTTCTCACATGCGCATATTTAAGGCCTTAAGAGAGGCTGAGGTTGGAGCTGAATTTTAGGGGCCGAGCTGAAGCTGTAAATTTGGGGTGAAAAAGTGGTTTTTAGAGCCTGAGACAGACTGAGAGGTTGGACTTGCACTTAGTCAAACCCTCCATACACCAACTCAACAAGTAACTCGAAGAACTCGCTCAATCAAACTGAGTTCGACCTATCTATTGAATCGACAAGTTAGTCGTTTGGCCAATTTATTTTCAAGATAAAAGAATCGTAAATTAGAAAATGAAAGAACTAAGAAATCATGATTTTGTTAGAAGATGAAAGGAGATAAACAAAAATTTCAAGTTTCTTCTTCTCCCTCTTTCTTCTGCCACTCTTTTCAAACATGTTAGGTGATTATTGGTCTATAGAAATGGTAAAATTGAGATAATTGTTGGTACATAGAAATGAGAAAATTATGTAGGTTTTGTATTTTCATAAAATAATTGACTAGAAAAGAATCCTTTCAACAAAAAAAAAAACTAGAAAAAAATATATTGTACGTATTGTAGGTGTGTACAAAAAGACAAATGTCTCTTACCCTACATATAGTATCGCAAATTAACTAGTGCCTATTAAAGCAAAAAAAATGAGAATATAAGAAAATTAAACATAACTATCTTGCTTGTTGAAGAAAGATTGTCTTTTTTTTCTCTAACTTGCCTTCTACCAACTATAGAAAAATCACTAAACACTGCATAGTCAATCTTAACAAAAAAATACACTACATAGTCACTTTCATAAAAAGCGAAAGTTTGAATACGATTTGAATCGTTCTTTTAGTGCAAGTGAGACAGAAAGTCCCAAATTAAGTCAAACATATTATATATTTAGCGTTTACCACTAAAGAAAGATGAAGAAATAAAAGGAAGAACCATTTTTTCCTTGCATGAATATTTGTGCTTGGTCAATGGTGACCCGCAAATAAGAAAAATTTCGGGACACAAATTTTAAGTAAGATTTTTATTTTCACCCTTTGTTTTGTTTTCCCAACTCCTACCACCATTTTTTCTCCACTTCGATAATGGTTGCAGGCAAATGGGCCGACGACGATTTTTTTCCTTCTAAATCTTACTTTATTCTCTTCCAACCACCACCACCTCCCATCTCAACCATCTCTATCTTTTTTTCCTTCTTCCTCCTTCTCTCTCTCCACCTTCTCTTTCCCTCTTCCTCTCCGTTTATTCCAGCAAAGAGGAAAGGAGAACTAAGACAAGGAAGAGTCAAATGTTAATGGTGGTGGCCTGAAATGGGGTGGTCGAATATGAGGAAGAAGAAGTTTAATAGTCAGTAGAAATTTGACAAAACATATATACGTTTTCCTTTAAATTTTGTACTCCACAAAATATGGGTTAAACAACAGTTTTTCTTTTAAAAATTTATATCTGAAAATATTTTATTGTTTTCCAAGGTGCGGGTCTTCTTTTTGTCCTTGTCTACTCACATATAGGGGTGTACTCGAGTCGAGCCGAGTCGAGTAACAAGATGTTCAAGCTCGGTTAGTGTGTTTGACTGTTTGCTCGATCTCAAGATCGAGCTCGTTCGAGTAATTGTTTACTTGCTCGAGCTTGCATTATTTTAAGCTCGTTTATCAAACTACTTCAAATTAAAACAACTTCATATTACAATAAGGCCGCAACTTTGGGGAATAAAAAAAATTCTCCGGGGAATAAAGACTTTTCTTAAAACTAGTCAAATAAGATTGACTTTTTATGTTTCTTTTTATTGCTAAGGGGCTTCTAATTTTAGAAGATGTTATAAAAAAGGTTCCTCCATCTCATCACCTGTCTCTGCCACTTCATCTTCTCGACACCTCATCATCTTCTCCGGCGAAAGTTGTCGGCCGACCAATTTTCCGGCGAGCGATCTTCAAACATAAAAAAAAAATAAAAAATTAATTTTCTCTCTCCTCTCTCTCTCTCATTTTTTTCTTTTCTCCCTCTCTCTAGAAGAGATCTAGAGAGAGAGAGACTCACGAACAGACCTTCAATGGTCTGTTCGTGAGGACAGACCACAAAGGTATGGAATTTAGAAAAAGAACTCCATGACCACAACGACAATGTGGAATCGGGTATGTACTAATCACATTTGATCGAGCATTTTGTGAATCCAACTGTTGTTTATATTCATCTAAACTTAACAACTCCATGGTTTCCTAAAGTTGAAATACTCTTATTTGTAAGCTTGTAAGTGGGTCATCAAGTAGAAGCCTCAATCTCCATAAGAACTACAAAGTTAAATTATCTGAAGAAGAAGAAGAAGAAGTAAAAGAATACTAACCAGTAAAATTGCTTCAATGCTGGTTCTCATTCCTTCTTTCATATAACTGAAAAAAGAAAACATAAATAACATTTAATCTGATTAAACGTCAATTTCTTCGCTATGAAGAAGGAAAAAAAACCCTAGAACGGGAGAACTGGTTTTGAAGAGTGAATAAAGAACCTCTTAAACAAAAAAAGAATAAAGAGTAAACGTCAAATATAATCTAGGGTTTTGAGATCGTTTAGTAGAAAGGAAAAAAGGACCTACTTGAGTTTCATACGAGCGAGACGATCAGCAACAAAAGTATCTTTCTCCATCTTCGGTTCTTTAGTTCCGAAGGTGTAGCTCATGACACGAACATACCACCTGTTCGTGATCTGGTCTGTTGTCACGAACAGACCATTGAAGGTCTGTTCGTGAGAACATACCTTCTCTCTCTAGATCTGTTCTAGAGAGAGAGAAAGGAAAAAAAAAAATTTAGAGAGAGAGAGAGGCGAGAGAAAATTCAAAAAAAAAAAAATTTATGTTTAAAGGTCGCCGGCCGGAAAATTGGCAGCCCGACAACTTTCGCCGGAGAAGATGATGAGGTGTCGAGAAGATGAAGTGGCAGAGATAACAGATGAGATGGAGGAGAACTTTCAAAAAAATGTATTCTGTATTCACCATAAAAATTTATTCCCCGGAGAATTTTCAAAAAAATCTGGATTCCCTCGAGAATTTATTCCCCGAAGAATTTTCTTTATTCCCCAAAGTCGCGGCTAGGGGTGGGAATCGGTCCGGACCGGTCGGTACCGGACTCTAACTTCATCGAACCGGTCGACTCGGACATAAATTGTTGGTGACCACCTATTTACTCGGCCGGACTCGGACGGTCACTCTCAAGAATTCTTTGTCCATTGACCGTCCAAGACAGTTTATTTTACCGGGCCAGTCGGACATCAGACGGTCTCGGTCCGGACTTTTCAATAAAATTTACTTAAATTCAGAACTTTATTTTTATAACCACAAACAAAATTACTTACAAATGAAGATATTTAACCAAGAAATCAAAAGTAAATAAATATAAAAAAGAAAAAAACACAGTTGATCATCATTTGACAAGATATAATTAAGCCATGTACTAATGTTTGGTCTTCCAGAAGACTATATGTCTATAAAAATTCAACGGTCAACTTCTAAAAATGAGGACAGGTTAGTCGGTCAACCTATTCGGTCATTCGTACCGGTCGGTTATTTAGACGGTCTATATTGGTCGGTCGGTTAGCGGTCGGTCCTTCGACATAGAATTTTGACCGTAACCGTCCGTCAATTCTTTCGGGCCGGTCGGACACTGACCGCTATGACCATCGGTGTTCATGGACACTTTTTATCTCGGTCGAACGGGTCGGATAGCGGTCTTCCGGATCTTTTTCCCACCCCTAGTCGCGGCCTTACAATAATTAATCTTTTAATGGTTGATATTTCATGTACAAGTTTCAATACTAATACGTAATTATTTACTACACTATTATAATAGTATGTTAAACGAGTTGTTCACAAGTAGTTCGGGATACACTAAAGAATGATCAAGCTCAACTCAGGTACATAAACGAACATGAATTTGGGCTCGTGTTAAGCTCGTACTCGTTAATCTTGGAGTCAAACACGAGCAATAGTCGAGCCAAACTCGATCAGCTCGTTAAAAACTCGCTCGAGTACACCCCTACTCGCATAGACTAGTTTACTAGCTTCGTTCTTTGTCCCCTTATCTATTAATGGAGGCAAGTTTTAAAGGCGCCTCTTCACAAATGCTCCCTCAATTTTGCCACGAGGAAGGTGTCTTTAACCCTTACAAGAGTGCTTTTAAAACTCCTTAATGGAGGTCACTTGTACTCCAAGAAAGACTATCATCTTTATTTGTAATAAGTCAACAAGAAAAATAAATAAAGTGGAAGTTGTTATAGTGATCACACAGAATTAGACACTATAAATCGTAAACTAACTCAAAATGGAGGCTCGTTGAGAATGAACTCTTAAGTAAATCTTAATTTTATAGAAAAATGATGGCAAATGCTTTCCCTCGTGGTTAACCCTATCCGGGCAACAAACCTGATGGACAAGGATGGGCTAAACACTTCTCTGGCTAAGGTGATTGGTCTCCCTCTATCTAGGGTCACCAAGTCAGTAATCGACTAGAGTCTGTCAATTATTTGAGATCAGGTGTCATTTTTATCAAGATTAATTTTGAAAATGCTTCTATGAGAACGTTAAAATAATATACTAATAAGCGTTTAGTTATCATTGTAATTTTAAAAGACCCCATCCAATTAGTCGGGTGGAATGATGCCAGATTCGGGCCACGGGCGTAGTCAACTTTGCGGCTAAACATAAATAGAGAAAGAAAGTAAAAGGTCATTGGTGGGATCGGCGTCTATTTCTCTCTCTTGAAATAGTACACAAGCATTTTCCTCTGTCTCTCTTTCTTCATAACAAACTTAGTTCTGATAAAGGTCTTTTCAATTGCTACTAATGGCTTAGTTCGTTTCATTTGCATCACTACATAGAAATTGTCAAAAATTAGTGCATCTTATTAGTGGTTTCCAGGTTTTTAGCAAGTAGTTGATTATGTTGTTATCTTAACTAATTATTTTCTAGACTTCAGTAAGTGTTAGTAGTGGGGGTATTGGTGGCAGTAATGGATGTATTAGTGGGTAGTGTATGTAATGGTGGTGTAGTGGTTGAGTCTTGATAGGAAGTGGGTAGTTATAGTAAAGTCTATAAATAGAGTCCAGAATATGTTGAAAAGACAAGAAAAAATTTGATGAATGTTAATTTCCTTAGTATTACTGTTGAGTTGTGTGATTTGAATTGTTAGTTCAAGTCATAGCTTTATTTTCTTCATGGTATCAGAGCTAGGTTGGAGAGAGTGTTAGTATTCAAAAGTTCTAGTTTTTAAGTTGAGTACAACCTGTTTGATAAAAGTCCAACAAGAAAAGTTTGGTTATTTTCTTTGTTTTCTGGTTTTGCTTGTTGCGATGAATGGTGGTAATGGTATCTCTCAAGTATGTGTGGAGAAACTTGTAGGTAATAACTACAAGTATTGGCGACTGTGTATAAAAGCTTATTTACAAGGTCAAGACTTATGGGATCTTGTTTGTGGTACCGATTCGTTAATTCCGGATGACACTCAAGAGAATGTCGAGTTGCGACGAAAGTGGAAGATAAAGTGCGGAAAAGCTCTTTTTGCTCTAAGAACATCAATAAGCAAAGAACTTATTGACCATGTTCGTGATGTGGATTCACCTAAACAAGTGTGGGAGACTCTTCAAAGGTTGTTTACTCAAAAGAATACAACAAGACTGCAATTCCTAGAAAATGAGCTTGCGGCATTAACTCAAGGAGGTACATCTATTTCAGAATATTTTTGGAAGATAAAAAATGTATGTGCAGAAATTTCAGAGCTATATGTGGAGGAACCTATTAGCGAGGCACGGCTGCGTCGCTACCTTGTTCGTGGTTTACGGACGGAGTTCATGCCTTTTATCTCTTCAATTCAAGGTTGGGTAACTCAACCATCTATTATTGAATTGGAGAACTTGTTATCTAATCAGGAAGCCTTGATGAAGCAAATGTCAAATAAACCCGACACAGATGACGTACTTTTCACCAAAAATCAGTCAAAGTATAAAACCGTTTCAAATTCTTCGTCAAGTTCAGGTGCAGAGATGGAGTCTGATCATAAAAGAAAATTAATCAAGTGTCACAGGTGTGGAAAGGTGGGTCATATTAAGCGAAATTGTCGTGTAAAATATGAACACTGCATTGAGTGTTATAGATGTGGAAGACGAGGTCATACCCAACAAAACTGTCGCGTAGAGCTCGAGGATGAAAATGCAAATGCTGTACATGATGAAAAAAATTATCAACCAAAGTGGGAACAATGTTTTTCTGTTGAGGTTGCAGCAAGACAAAGTGATAAAAACCTAAGTGAAGCTAATATATCTATTGATTATGATAAAGAATGGATTATTGATTCTGGCTGCTCACATCACGCAACAGGGAATCAATCACTGCTTTCTTCTATCCGTAAACATAATGGAGACCGGGCGATTATTACAGCAGATAACTCTATACATCCAGTGGTCAATGAAGGACAACTGAAGTTCATAGCAAAAAATACGTGTGGTGACTGCTTTGATGTCTATCATGTGCCAGGATTGAAGAAAAACCTCCTGTCAGTCTCACAAATAACTAAGTTTGGAAAGTATGTTCTGTTTGGTCCAGATGATGTGAAAGTTCTTGACAATTTGCAGACCTTGGTTGCTGATATTCTTCTCACTGGAAAGAAGAAGGAGTCATTATTTGTCATGACAGCAAGTGAAGCTTTTGTTGAAAATACAAGTCGTAATGATGGTGCATCTTTATGGCATGCCAGATTAGGCCATATTGGTTATCAACTGTTACAACAAATTTCTTCTAGAAGATTATTGGATGGTGTTCCTAACTTAGAGAAGATATATCAAGACGTAATTTGCCAAGGATGTCAATAAGGTAAATCTCATCGCCTTCCTTTTAATAACTCATCTAATCGATCATCTACGTTGTTTGAATTAGTGCATTCAGATGTGATGGGGCCAACAAAAACACCAAGTAATCGTGGTTTTCACTACTTAATGATCATTGTTGATGACTGCTCAAGATATACGTGGGTGTATTTTATGAAGAGTAAAAATGAGGCATTCTCTAAATTTGTGGAGTTCGGAAACAATGCAGAGAAGGAATTTGGGTCTAAAGTTAAGTGCTTAAGAACCGACAATGGAGGTGAATATATGTCCGAAGAATTTCTTAATTATTGCAGAGAACATGGTATTCGTAGACAAATGACTTGTCCAAAGACCCCACAACAGAATGGGGTAGCTGAACGGAAGTTAGCACATCTCACCTCAATGAGTTTATCTTGGTTACATGATAAATTTCTTCCTAGAGAGCTTTGGGAAGAAGCTATACAATGTGCTTGTCATGTAATAAATCGCCTCCCACCTTGGCCAGGTAAAGAAAAATCTCCATTTGATGTATTATTTAATAGAAAACCAAATGTGAACTATTTTCGTGTATTTGGTTCTATTTGCTATGTCCATGTGCCTAAAAGCAATAGAACTAAACTAGATCCAAGAGCAAGAAAATGTGTTTTTGTTGGCTATGACCCACACAGGAAAGGTTGGAAATGTATGGATCCAGAAACAATGAAGGTTGTTACATCACGAGATGTGGTGTTTGATGAGGTATCAACATATTACTCCTCTTCAAACACTCCTACTGAATTGGGAGGTGATAGTAATGAATCTTCAGCTGTAGAAGAAGAAAGTTCGACAAGTATACAACTTGATGCTACTGAGGGCTCCATCATAGAAGAAAGGGGGAGTGAGTCTACTGAAAAAACACACCAAGATAGGTCAATGAGAAGGACATCTATGAGGGAAAGAAAACAACCTAGTTATTTAAATAATTATGAGGTTCAATTAAACCCTTGTACTATTACTTTTTGTTTTCTTTCAGGAGCTATGGTTGGTCACGAGCCCTCATGCTATGATGAGGCAAAAGGAATTTCAGAATGGGAAGACGCAATGCAAGATGAGATCTCAGCCTTGGACAAGAACAACACATGGGAGCTCGTACCAAAACCAAAAGACGCTGAGTTAGTGACATGTAGATGGGTTTATAAATTGAAGAAGAAGGCAGATGGAACTGTGGACAGGTACAAAGCACGCCTGGTTGCACGAGGGTTCTCACAGAATTATGGGTTAGATTATGAAGAGACCTTCAGCCCAGTCGCCAAGATGGTGATAGTTAGAACCATAATCTCTTTGGCTGCATGCAATTCGTGGAGTTTATGGCAGTTTGATGTAAAGAATGCATTTCTTTACGGTGAGTTGGATCGTGAAATATTTATGGAGCAACCCCAAGGTTTCATCTCAAAGAAATCTCCCCATTATGTTTGTCGACTCAAGAAGGCCTTGTATGGTCTAAAGCAAGCTCCACGAGCTTGGTACGGTAAGATTGCTCAATATCTTACCTTTTGTGGATTCAAAATTTCAAATTCAGATTCTAGTTTATTTGTGAAAATAAATTCCACATTGTGTACAATTCTTTTATTATATGTGGATGATATGATAATCACTGGAGATGATTTTGCTGAAATTACACGTCTGAGAGAGGATTTATCTATTCGATTTGAAATGAAGAATCTGGGCGAACTTGGATATTTTCTTGGCCTTGAAGTGGAAAGATCAGATGGCTATTTTGTTTCTCAAAAGGGTTATGCTAGCAATCTGCTGGATCGTTTTGGTATGGGGGAGTTAAATGCAGTAACGACTCCTATGGAGCCATGTCTCAAGTTAAAGAAAGATGAAGGGAAGCCACTAAGTGATGCTACACTATTTCGACAACTTGTCGGTAGTCTGATTTATTTAACCATAACAAGACCTGACATTGCATATTCTGTAGGAATCGTTTCTCAATTTATGGAGAAACCTTGTGTTTCTCACTGGAATGCAGCAAAGAGAATTTTACGTTATGTGAAAGGAACTCTGGAGTTCGGGCTAATGTACAAAAATTGTACCAAATTCTACTTAAGTGGATTTGTTGATGCAGATTGGGCTGGTGATGTGAACGACAGACGTTCAACTACTGGTTATTGTTTCTATACAGGTTCTGCCGCAATTTCATGGTGCAGCAAAAAGCAGCGTACTGTTGCACTTTCTAGTACTGAAGCTGAATATATAGCGGCAACTATGGCTACACAAGAATGTATATGGCTGAAGCGATTGATGGAAGATATTAACTCGAAGATGGATTATTCCGTATTTATTAAATGTGACAATCAAAGTGCAGTGAAGTTAGCAGCCAATCCTATATTTCATGCTCGCAGCAAACACATTGAGATTCAATATCATTTTGTCCGTGAGAAAGTACTTGATGGAGAAATTAAACTCCATAATATTCGAAGTGAAGATCAAGTGGCAGATGTCTTTACTAAAGCACTTCCAAGAGCTAAGTTTGAAGAGTTCAGAACTATTCTTGGTATAATTGATCGTAAGAATGCACTAAGGGGGAGTGTCAAAAATTAGTGCATCTTATTAGTGGTTTCCAGGTTTTTAGCAAGTAGTTGATTATGTTGTTATCTTAACTAATTATTTTCTAGACTTCAGTAAGTGTTAGTAGTGGGGGTATTGGTGGCAGTAATGGATGTATTAGTGGGTAGTGTATGTAATGGTGGTGTAGTGGTTGAGTCTTGATAGGAAGTGGGTAGTTATAGTAGAGTCTATAAATAGAGTCCATAATATGTTGAAAAGACAAGAAAAAATTTGATGAATGTTAATTTCCTTAGTATTACTGTTGAGTTGTGTGATTTGAATTGTTAGTTCAAGTCATAGCTTTATTTTCTTCAGAAATTTGGTCATAAAGGTCTTTCCAATTGCTACTGATGGTTTAGTTAGTTTCCAAACTAGGGTTTCAAATCTCACAATAACAACTCTCTCAATTGATATATCTCCCTGTCAAACAGAATAATTGTTTTCTCCACCTTTTCTAAGTTGCAACCCTATTCAAACAATCAAGAACATGGTGTTAAGTTCTTATCGCAATATCAATTCTCTTTTAGTTTTTGGAAAAAAAACTAGGGTTTCAAACCTCACAATTATAATATATGCTAACCTGATTGTGAGTAAAGGATCAGACAGAGAAAATTTGACTTCAATGTTGATCGTCGGAGGGCGGACTGATAGCCGAATATTGATTAGAGAGAGAAAGTCGACTTCAACACCAAGTTCTCCTCGTGTAAAAAAAGAGACTGTAATTAGTAATTTGGAATCTCCAATTCCTTCTTTACTAAACCGTTGGAAGTTACTAAATCGCCCCTAGTGATTTTTTTTTTTTTAAATTTAAAGGTGAAAATTGACCTTTCACATGCACTAACAACTTTGCGGTGTTAAATCTAACGGTACCTGGTAGAGGATGTAATTTAAAAAAAAAAAATGAGAATTTTTGTAAATCAATTTCTAAACACATGGTGTAAACTGTAAATTGGTAAAACCCCAATTATTAAGGAAACACAGAGTGGAGTAGATTGACTTCTAACTGGCCTCTTTAGAAAAAAAAAAAAAAAATTTAATGTTTGAAGGTTGCCAGCCGGAAAATTGGTCGGCCAGCGACCTTCATCGGTGAAGACGATGAGGTGGCGAGAAGATGAGGTGGTAGGGAGAGGTGATGAGATGGAGGAGAGAGAAATGATGACTGGTTAACGGAGTTATAACGGAAACTCAAAAAGGGGGTCATCTGGGTATTTTTTATAGGGTTATTTCCCAAATGAACTTTAGCAAATATTCCCATATGACCCCCTTTTTCCGTTATCATTTAAATGTTCGTTACTCTCACTCCTCCACCTCATTCCATCTCTCTGCCAAGTCACCTACAACGCCACATCATCATCTTCTCCGGCAGGGGTCGCCGGCCGGCGACCTTCAAACTTAAAAAAAAAAAAAATTCTCTTCTCCTTCTTCCTCTCTCTCCTGTTTTCTCTCTCCTATTTTCTCTCTCTTCTTCTTCTTCTTCCTCTCTCTCTCGCTCATCTTCTTCCTCTCTCTTCTCTCACCCCCTTTCTTCTCACACTACCGTCGGTCTGGTTTCCCCAGACCTTCGGATGAGAGAGAGAGAGGAAGAAGATGAGAGAGAGAGAGGAAGAAGATGAGAGAGACATAGAGGAAGAAGAAGAAGAAGAAGAAGAAGAGAGAGAAAATAGGAGAGAGAAAGGAATAAGAAGAGAATTTTTTTTTTTTTTAGGTTTGAAGGTCGCCGGCCGGAAATTTGGCCGGTCGGCGACCCCTGCCGAAGAAGATGATGATGTGGCTTTGTAGGTGACTTGACATAGAGAGGAAATGAGGTGGAGCAGTGAGAGTAACGGACAGTTAAAGATAACGGAAAAAGAGGGTCATATGGGAATATTTGCTAAAGTAGGGGGGTCAGGCAGGAAGCTGGTCACAAAGTTGGGGGTCATTTGGGAAATAACTCTTTTTGATAAAGTAGGGGGCTAGGCAAGAAGCTGATCACAAAGTTGGGGGCTATTTGAGCAATAACCCTAAGAAAAAAAAATGAGAATTGAGTGCCGGGAAACTATTTTATAATCCGACAATGCAGATGATAGTGCACGAAAACTATTTTGAGTCAGATTTCGTAGGGACTATTCAAGACATAGACAAGTGGGCTGTCACGTTCCTCTCTAAATCTTTCAACAACAAAAAAAAACGTTCCTCTCTAATCAAAATGGGAAATAAACTGAGTTACAAACCATGTCACACATTTGCATACTAAAATGGGAAATAGACTTCTATATATATAGCAAATTATCACTTCGTAGGGTGGTTGTATTTGCAAAATATCAAATTGTGATTGTTTGTTTTAGTGCAAAAGCAAAATATAAAGCTCGAAGTTGGAGTTCAATAACTTGAACGTTCAAAGTACATGGGCGTTGCTCATCAAAAAAAAAAAGTACATGGGCGTTTAGTAACCTAAAATCTTACCCGGTATATAATAAGAGACATAATGCGTTATTATATTATTCTTCAGACTTCATTCATTGACACTTCCATTTCAGCTAATGGTTATATGAGAATTGAGATTTTGGTCTTTCCATTATGATCAATCAAGGGAAAAACAATACTCAAGAAAGTAGGAACTCATTATCTATCGTCGATATTTCAAATACTAAAAGCAAGTATTGGAACTCTTTATATATTTACATTCACCTTTGTAAAGCAATGAACTAACAATATTTTCTTTTTCTCTTTCTTCTTCTTTTGAGAAACATCCATATGAAGTTTTCGACTCTCAGTCATGATTTATCTACCTCAATTGTTAAGTGGTCGATTTTGTTTTCATTCCTATTGTTGTTATTGTCATTAACGATTGCCCCTTCTACTTGTAGTACAAGTTCTTGAATTCTCGTTACTTTCTCCGGAGTTAGAGGTCTCACAATGCAATCTAATGCGCCTTTTTCTATACACCTATGCAAGTATCATCCTTGTCAGAAAACAAAAATTCTTATTTCTTTAACAGTCTTACTCAGAGTTTGACTCAAAAGTTAATGCGCTATATTCCTGACAATATAACATCAATTTTTTTTTTTTAAATCTCAATCGTTCAAAATCAAACAAATAGATTGTGCTAGCATTAAAATTAAGATTGACTCAAACTCTGAGTCAAACTCTAAGTGATTGTAGCAATCTCTTCAGAAAAATTTAAGATCTCGCAAAGATGAAAATTAAAATACGGGTAATGTTGTATACCTTTCATTCCTCCATTGATCATTCTCAAAACACATAATAACTACATGTATGTGTTTAAGATTAGGAGTATCCTACAATTATATTAATCATCATTAAACCCCAATAATCCAAAAAAAAAGATAGTAGATTTTATAGAAAAATAAATAAAAGATAAATTTGAATACCTTAATAAATTTGAGTAACTCAAAACCTGAAATATCATTATCAGGGAAGGAATAATCTGTAAATAAAATATAAGCTTCCTTTTCCTATAAAAACAAAAACCCTTATTTAATTTGAATTCAAAAACAAAAATCAACAAGAAATTGAATTGAAAAAAGAGAAAATCAAACCTGGGTATTATTAAGTTGATTTTCATATTCTCTTTTGTTCTCCCAATCTTTAACAATATCACCAGCATTATGAATAGAATCAAATATACTAACTGCAAGAACAAAACAGAGTCATTATTTAGAGAGAGAAAATAGTTAGAGAGAGAAGATTTGATCAGAAAAGGCTTACGAGAAGTGAATAATTGATTGATTAATGTTGTTGTCTGGGGATTGTTTTCCCAAGTTGGACTTATTATAATCCCATGGAATTTTGTTTCTGTTGAAGAAGAACCCATGGAATTTGATTTCTTTCTCTCTCTTTCTGAAACAATGGAGATAGAGAAAGAAAAAGGGTAATATCTGATGAGAGAGAAGAGAAGTGTTTGAATTACTGGGGAAAGGTTGTTGTTTGATTACTAATTTAAAGGTAAAAAAAGGAAGAATCTTATCAGATTTTGCCTCTGAAAATCTTTCTAAATTTTGTTGGATTTTTGTTTCTAACAGAATTAATTAAGAAACCAGTTTAAAAGTAAATACTGTTTTATACCCCGTTTGGTTCTTGTGGGTCATTATCTTTAGCAACAATGGTGGCTACAATAACAAGATTGAATCAAAGACCATTAGAAAGTAGAGAAGATTATAGAGAGACAGAAACAATGGGTAGTTAGATACATACAATTAGGGTATAATTCTCTCATGAGTTTATCATTAGGGAGTCAACTATTGGACTTATTATTAGAACATTGAAGTTATTATTCTCTTGAGCCATTAATTTTAGAGAGAGAATGAAATTATGTTGAAGAAGAAGAATAGATAGATGAAGTAGAAGAAGAATAGATAGATGAAGTAGAAGAAGATAGATAGAGTTAATGATCAATAGTATCTTAACAAACCCATAAGATCTCAAGGTGATTTCATTAGATTTCATCACTAAAAAAATTTAAAAATCCAGGTTGTTTCCCCTTTTTAAACCTTAATGTTTCTAAATAATTAGTCGGGTCAAAATTTGCTAGGATTTTTGGTAATAATTTGTGTTTGATACATAATTTCCCCGATGATGTCTCCATTTTCTTTTTTGTTTAAGCTAGAAAAATCTTTGATTATTAAATAGTCCATGCAGATTTCGCTCCTTAAAATACCGTCTAAACAACCAAATCTTTGATTTCTAACCCTCTCATACTTTGTGGATAGTCTTGGCGCTGGTAGAGTGAATCAAGGAGAAAATATCAGCATAGTTTTTTTTTTCCTTTTTTCGTTTGACTCCAATGTTTCAATTTCATCTCTTTTTAATTATGAAGGCGCTACAATTGCACAGAGAATGACATAATGACTCATGAGGTAATTTCTGAAAAGGTCAAAATAATATTGAAAATGAGTAGAAAAACACAAAACATTTGAAAATTATTATTCAGGTCAAAATATTTGCAAATACTAAAATGCCCTTTTTTGTCATTTTGTGTAACTAAATTCTTTTATTTTTCTTTAAACTTTAAATCGATATAACTTTTGTTTGAGATGTCGGATTTCTATAAAAATTATATATTTAGAAATGATTTTTCATTAGCTTTCTAACAAGATCCACTTTCTAACAAGATCCACTTTCAATACATTTTTTTCTAAAAAAAAAACCATAAAAAAAACGGCGTTTTTTCCTTTACGTTTTTCTGCAAACGTGTTTGCAAACGTGTTTCCAACAATCTGTTATGCAAACGTGTTTGCAACAATCTGTTCTGCAAACAAGTGTTTGCATAATATGAACTGCAAACTGTGTTTGCAGAATATAATCTTGAGTTGCATATCTTGCAAACTCGATTTGCAAATCGAGAATATAAACTAAAATAATGGGTTTGGAATTGATTTCATCGTATAAAACTCTTGAAGAAATTCTTTGGTCGACTTTAAGATCAAAACGTTCAAAATTCTTATTGTTTTGTACTTTTAAGATCAAACCTTCAATACTTCAAGATGAAATACTCGCTTTCAATGTATATTTACCTACAACGGTTGAAGTTGTATGAGTTGTATAATCGTCGGCATCTCTAGGAGATCTAAACTCGATTTTTTGATTTATGAAAGAAGGATAAGAAGATGAAAAAGAAGTATCATATCTATCAACAATGCAAAATAGTAGTTATATGCCAACACAATCATCTCTACCCCATTTGGTCATTTCAGTCCATCAACAATGCAAAATAGTAGTTATATAACAACACAATCATCTCTACTACCTGCAACAACTTACCATCCCCATTATCATCTACTCCTGCTTCAATACTATTTCGAATTCCAACAGCTACAAATATTCCAAAATTCATAAAATAACATCTGCGAATAAGAAAGTGTTTTACTTAAATCCATGAGGAATTGACTTTTACGCCTCCTTGCGAAGCCATTAGGAGCAACAGATCAACTACTGACCTCACCAGACCCCCACTTGTAAATTCATCAATAGCTCCTTTCTCAAGCTTATCATTCTTTATTGAGCAATTCCAATAACCCATCATCTCCACTGATGCCATCTTTTTTACAACCCCCATTTAATAACCCATCATCTCCGTTGATGCCATCTTTTTTACAACCCCCATTTTTCTCAATCCGTTTCTTCACCTTTCGCGTATCCTAATCACCACAAATAAAGACCTATAAACCCATTGTTAGTCACACATCCATCTAACATTGGTAGTGATAATGATTAAGTACCAAGATATAGAGATGTGGTTAATAATTCAAATTCAACTATGAAATAGGAACAAGTTTGATTGTTAGTAACAACAGTAGCATTTCTTATTCTTCAAATTTTGATGTAACTAATATTAATACATTTCTGATTGGAATAATTTAGACTGAACAAGGTCGATTTTTTTTCTTCAATAATCGTCTACAAATCCCTAACCTCTGGAGCAGTGGTACTTCCAACCCTAAAATTCATTTAATCCTTCCTTAATTTGGAGAAGGAACATGGTTAAAGAGAAAGAACAACAAATCATCTTTTACCAATGGTTCTCCTCTTATGAACGTCATACTAACTTCACCTTTAGCGGGTCTCTTCTCGTGAACACCTTCTCTAGCTTTCTCTCTAGCGTCTGATCTTCCTTTTGGTTGTCTCACTACGATTCACGATCGTGGTGACTGAACCAGATCTGCCCAAAGAAGAAGAGAAGAAGAACCCTAATTTCTGACTTCGGGAGAGAGAAATTTAATCTTAATAGGCAAGGGTATTTTGGAGATAAAAAAATATAAATTAACCTGATGAGTAATTATCTATATTATTTTGAACTTTATATAGCATTAGCCATAATATTTTAGTAATTTTCAGTTAACAGAAAACAATACATGTTTTTTTTGTTATTATGATAATATTATGAACCCAAATAACCATTTCCCCATGACTCATTTCCCACTAAATTATTGTCTTCATTGTTTGAGCCTTTGAGGTACATTTTTTTTTTTTTTGTTGAAAAGATATAATATATTAGAAGGAAATGAGAATTCTATTACAATACATTTTACAAAGGAAATAAGGAACGTGTTTCCACACTTTCGATCTGTTTTTCATTCGAGCCCATTTAGCCAGCTTATCTGCCACTCCATTGAATTTTCTGCTTGTGTGAGAGAATTTGACTGCTTCCAATCTGCTTTTTATTTCTCGAATTTTGTTTAGATGCACTTGAGATTGCCATTGGATGTTATTCTTTCCGTTCTGAAGAAATTTTATAATATTGATATTGTCACTTTCTATTATGATTCTTTTATATTCATGAGATTCTGCCCATTGCATTCCATGAAGGACTGCAATTGCCTCACCTTCCTCTGAGTTTCTGCATCTAGCTGAGAAGGTTGCCGCTTCTATAAATTTAGAATCATTGTCGTGGATGACTAGACTAATTCCTGTTATATGTTGCATATCTAAGAAAGATGCATCTACGTTTATCTTGACAAAAGGCGATAATGGGGGTTCCCATTTGCCTTGTTCTATTTTGTTTTTGGGTATTTGATCCTGTTGTACTTGAGGGAATGTCGTAATGATCGAGATCATATTTTCTAGCTTATTGATTTCGTGCTGGAAGCAGTGGTCGCATCTTATTTTCCAGATGTTCCACATGATGGTGGCAAAATGGATATTGTTCACCTTGCAGTCGTTCATATTATTGTTATCCCATGAGAAGATCCAGTCTCTGACTGAAGATATGTGTTCAGAAATAATATTAAAATAGAACCAGATATTTTTCGCTATAGGGCAATGTAGTATGGCATGTTCTATGGTTTCTGTTTCATTGCAGTTTGGGCAATTTTGAGTGTTATCTGTGTATTTTCCTATTCTATCTTTGGTGGGGAGAGCGTTATTACAGATTTTCCAAATGAAGATTTGTACTCTAGGAACCACCGGAAGGGACCAAAGAAGGTTCCAATTAGGGGACCAGGGTTGGGGCGAATTCATACTGAGCCTCAGATGTTGATACATAGATTTGACACTGAATTTACCATTTTTCGTGAGAGTCCATTTCCTTTGGTCTTCACTGTCTGACACTATCGGGATAGTGAGGATATGGTTTTTAGTCTCATTATCGAATTCTTGGTTCAGTAAGGTTTCGTCCCATTTTCCGTTGGAAATGAGTTGAGCTACTGCGGTTAGGTTAGAATTGTGGTTATGTGGTATCGACGGGGTGTTGGGAATCCAGTTATCGGTCCAAATATTAATACTCTTACCGTTATGTACCTCCCAAACGGTAAAATTTTCAATCATCTTGAGATATCTATTGATGTTTTTCCATATCCATGAATGAGATGGTTTTGTCGGGCCTGGGTTATCTGATCGATCAAAGTATTTGGATTTTAAAAGTTTAACCCACAAAGATTCCGGCTCGGTTTTGATTCTCCAGGCTAGTTTGCTTAACATTGCCTGGTTATCCAACTCAATGGAGTGAATGCCCAGACCACCCATGGATTTAGGAAGGCATATGGAAGACCAGGATTTGGTGCAAATGCCTTTGGACTTACCCCACCAGAACGACTTTTGCAAAGTCGTAATGCTCTTGCAAATGCCCTTGGGAAGGGCAAAGCATTGCATTTGGTATCGGGGTACAGCCGCTGCTATAGTCGAGATGACTAACGTGCGACCTGCTTGGGATAAGAAACTGTGATTCCAATTATCTAATTTCTTTTTAACTTTTAGGAGAATATCATTAAAGATTTGCTTTTTGTTTGCGCCGATGAAAAGTTGTGCGCCTAGGTATTTCTCCGAAGTGGAAGCGTATTTAACCTTCAGAGACCGCATGATCATACGCTTGAATTTAGGGTGAGAGTTCTTAGAGTAGAAGATATTAGATTTAGCGTAGTTGATCATCTGACCCGAGGCCTCGCAAAACACCTTAAGAATTGACTTTAGGGAGTGGATATTATCAAGTGAGTTGCGGCCAAAGATGATGCAGTCATCAGCGAAAAGGAGGTGAGAAATGAAGAGGTTAGGATTTTTTGTGGGGAAGCCTATGAAATTCTCTTTATCTTGTTCCTCTTTCAGGAGTCTGCTCAGCCCCTCCATTGCTAGAGTGAACAGAAATGGGGAGAGGGGGTCTCCTTGTCTTATTCCTCTAGAAGGGTGGAAAATAGGACCAGGGCGGCCATTGACTAAGACCGCCATTGAAGGAGTGGTAATGCATTGAGTGATCATTTTGATCCAGTGATCCGAATAGCCCAGCTTGGCCATGATTCCAGTGAGGAAGTTCCACTCTATCCTATCAAAAGCCTTTGACATGTCCAGCTTAAGACCGAAGTAACCAGTCGCTCCTCTCATTTTCTTGAGAGAGTGAATGATTTCCTGTCCCATAATGATATTATCTGAGATTTGTCTACCGGGGACAAAAGCGGCCTGGAAAGGGGATATGATGTCATGTAATGTGATTTTGAATCTATTGGCCAAGATTTTCGTGATGATTTTATATGTCGTGTTTAACAGGCTTATCGGTCTGAAGTCTGCTGGAGTTTGTGGTGTAGTGGTTTTCGGGATAAGGCAGATGTGGGTATGATTAGTGTTCTGAGGAAGCTCCGCCGCCACAAAGAACTCTTGAACTAAGCTGTAAATATTAGGACTGACCGTATCCCAGTTAGATTGAAAGAAGAAAGGAGGGTAACCGTCTGGCCCCGGGGCAGCTTCTTTTTTAAGACTATTTATAGCATTGTTAATTTCATCCTGATCCGGGATACGAGATAGATCTATGTTTTGCTCCTGAGTGATTGAGGGTTGGAAGAGGCTGAGGATGGCTTGGTTATCATTGTTGCCTTGAGTCGTGCTAATGTTGAGGAGATGGGAAGTGAAAGTAGCTTGGATATTATCAAGACCTTCTTGCCAATCACCTTTGGAGTCTTTAATGGCTGAGATTTTATTTGTTCTGTTCCGTTGAATAGCTTGTGAGTGAAATAATTTAGTGTTTTTATCTCCTACTGTGATGAAGTTGTTCCTAGATTTTTCTTTCCAAAGCGATTCTTGAAGGGTATAAAGTTCTTCTAGTTTTTTGTGTATAGAGTTGTATTCTGTTTTTGTTTTAATGTTGTTGAGCTTTGTTGTTAGTTCTTTAATGTTATTCTCTATATTTCCAAAGACCGTCTTATTCCATTTCGTGAGTTGTCTACTAAGGTTTTTAAGGTTTACTTGGATGTTATTGTGAGTAGTCCATTTGTCAGCAATGAACTGGTGACAATCGGGGTGTGACATCCAGGTGCGTATAAATTTAAACGGCTTAGGTTTGTTGCTACTTAAATCTGTGTCATCTAGGATGATGGGGAGGTGATCTGAACCCACACTTTCTAGGTGAGAAATACTAGAGAGTTGGAATTTATTTAGCCAGGGAAGGTTTGCTAGGGCTCTGTCAAGTCTTTCCTGAATAAAGTTTTCTCCATATTGTCTGTTATTCCAAGTATATGGGTATCCCTTAAAACCTATGTCTGTCAAATTCAGGCTGCTGATATAAGTTTGAATTCTATGGTTGTTAGAGTTCATACCCTTCTTACCTCCTTCTTTGTCTTTGTTGTCAAGAATAACATTGAGATCCCCTATAACTAGCCAGGGAGTCCTATCATTGATATTAAGATTCGCTAGCGTTTTCCAAGGTTTAAATTTGTTATTATTATAAGGGCTTCCGTAGAAACCTGTTATTGAGTATTCTGGGTCTAGAGTGGTGTTATAGATATCCATGTGGATCATATTGGAGTCTGAGTAAGGAATTTTAAGTTTTAGGTTGTGTTTCCAGTAAAGGGCTAGACCCCCGGCCTTGTTAGTGGGCTCCACTAAGAAGTGATCATAATGTTTGTTGATTTTAATATATTTATTGATGTTATTAGCTTTAGTTTTAGTTTCGGAGATGAAGATAATATCAGGGTTATGCCTATTAATCATACTCATGAGGTGTTTGCGAGTGATGAACGAGTTAATACCTCTAATATTCCAGCTAAGGACTTTGGGTCCAATGCTGACGGTCATCCTGACGTAAACTTAGGGACGACAAGCCGGCTAAGAAATGGCCCTATGAGAGGCTAAAAGCACCCCCGCTGTTTAAACCGAGAAGAGAGGGGAAAAGGGATGATAGGGGCACTCTTTCGGGCCTCAGGAACTAACGGCCCTATGGGCAATGTAAGTTAAAACCTTAATAGTTGGGAGAGCCTATAGGCTGAATAAGAGGATTTAAGAGCGGGAACAAGACAAATGAGCTCTATAATGGGTCTATGAAGATCTACTGTTGGGTTCTACTAACGTGCAAGGGTGGAAGATGGAGTATCTAGCGGCACTCCCAGCTTAACTGAGGAGGGCCAATAACAGAAAAACCCCTCCCAACAATTAACTTTTAGAGTCAAGTAAAGAACTAAAAGTACAAAGTAATACTATATATTGAAGAAGAAGGAAACAAGAATTAGAGAAGGCTTATAATATACTAATTAGCTATCATAATAGATAAAATTAACATTAGAACTAAAAGACTGAAGGGGCTAAATACAGTTAGCACTTCTAGGGTGCAATAAGAGAAACATTCATCAAAAGAACTGTCCAAAATACTTAATAACTGACCTGCGTCTCTGCCTGTATGATTGGCAGAGATAAGAGCTAACCAAAGGATAAAGATAAAACAGCAAGGCAACTTACAGATTAAACAAAAGTAAAGATACTAACATTCATCAAAACTAATCACTACTAAACACCCAAAACAACTTAAGCTTTGAACCAAGACTTCAGGCTACTCATTGTCTCCATCACTTCTATTGGCCTTGAATTGCCGAGGGGGTTCCAAGAGTTGATCAGCAAAGATGTGCCTACGACGCTCTTCCTGACTGTCTATCGATTCCGGTGGGGGAGTATACCAGCTTGGTGGACCATAGCCAGTGAATGAGGATGACCCTGAGGACTGACTAGAACTCCAACCATGAAAATAACCTGGGACTGAAGGACCTATACCCGAGCTTTGCTCCTTGAGTTTCTTGCCCATAAATTGATGATGCTCGTCAATTTCTATCTTAACATCAATCAATTTTTCTAAGTCCTTCCTCTTACCTTTCTGCTTAAAGATCTCATGAGGAGGGACTGTGTGAGGTTGAGCAGAGCTTGGGGGTATGACAGTGAGGGCCCAATTTTCAGAAGGTCCATGGCCAACAAAGTTCACTTCCATAGGTACACTGATATTATCTTCATGGTTGGGGAGACAAGGATTGATAGGATGCTCCACTATTCGACATTTGTGACATATGGCCTTAGGGAACTTTAGATAGCTGAAGTTTATAGGCTTACCTCCATCCGAAAAAACCGAGTTTAGAGTGGCTAGCAATGGTGTACGAACGTCGTACAGAAACTGAATCCTAAGAGTGGAGTTTGTAACTTTACTGAAGTTACGAGGTTGGATTTGAAGAATGAATCCCATACAAGAGAAGATAATGTCTAAGTCATGTCTATTTTGGATGGAAGAAGGCAATCCAGATAGACTACACCACATCGGTTCATTCATCAGACTTGGGACCTCTCCTTGGAATGGAAAATCCACTTCTTGCATTACTATAAGATAACCTCTGATTACCCAGGGCCTACCTTGGTTAATCTCGTTAAGAGCTATAAGGTTCCTGGGTTTGATTAAGAAATGATTGGGACCAGTAGTTGAGGGAGTGATCCTACTCTCTCTAAAGAATCTCGACTGAGCAGAGAGATGTTTCCTTATGAAACCGATGCCGTAATCGTACTGACAGCATAACCGAGCAAGGAAGCCAGTCGATATTACAGGAAGTTGCTTAATCTCCGACGGCTTAGGATAATTGATAGTTAATTTGCCGTAGTCCGATAAACTCAGTTGAATCGACATTAGCTTGGATAACTCTTCTGGGTTAACTTGGGGTAGAGACGACATTAGAGCAAGTAAGAGAATGAAGAAGATGAGGAGAAGATGTCTCTGTTTATTCTGACTGTTCTTATCTTCTCTTAAATGAGTAGAATGATGAGACCCTAAGGCTTCTGCATGTCGAGGAAGGAGTCTCATAAATGATCCTTCAATTGAATGTCCACCACGTGTAGGTAAAGACGAAATTCTGCACTGGACCTTCCTACTAAGAACCACTTGGAAGAAACTATGGTCTGCGAGCGAAAGGGGGAAGGTCGAACGTCGACAACCCTTGGAAACCGGCGCATGCGTGAGGATCTTCTGAGTAGCCCGTCTTGGTTAATAGGTTAGTTGTTCCCCATGAATTTACACAAAGGAAATTAAGACAGATGTAAGTGAATGTAAATTAAGAGAGAGAAACTAACCTGGTTGCTTGATCTTCTTTGGATTTTTCGAGGGTTCGGCTGTGCTAACCTTTTCACCGGGTATCCTACCTTGAGAATTGATTGTCTTCTTAAATGATCTTTGATTATTCCTCTTTCTTTATCCTAGGTATTGGTGTTTATTCTCAAAACCAGATACTTTGTGTATGGTTTTCAATTTTGATAAAGAGTTGTGGGTAAGGGATGGATCTTGTAGTTGAGTTCGAGGGTTGATTAGGTTGTAGATGAGATTGATGATGGTGGATAAGGTGTTGAGACAAACTAAAAAAATGCGAAATATTTTGGCAAAACAATGTCTAAGCAAGAACGAATTTGTTCAAAAATTTACAAGTTGTTGAGACAAACTAAGATTTGTTCAGAAATTTACAAAATTGTCGAGAGCAAACCAAGAATTGTTCAGAAATGTTCAAAATTGTTTTCTGACGTTGATTTGGGCGGAAAATTTCATTTTGGAAGGTAAAATTGTATTTTTACCTACTGGGGTTTTTCCACATTATTATTTAGTATTGGGCCTGATTCTCTTTAACTTTCCCATTTTGGGCCTTATAATTACCGGCCCTTTAGAGAGAGAATGGTTAGAGTTTGGATTAGCACAATCCACAAGCGAGAGCGGTTGAACAACAAAAATTTGTAGAGGGAGAACCAAATACTTCTGAGAGGTTCATGATAAAAAAGAACTTTTTGAGAGAGAAAAGCAAATATTTATGGAGAAAAAGAAAAGTGTAAGGGTGCTTCTAAAGGCACCTGGCCAAGTGGTTGTTGGCATCCATCTCTATTAGCACCGGTCAATATCTCACCGGATCAAAACGAAAAAGTGAAAAATTCATTTTTCTCTCTCTAAGAACTCAAGAACCAAAACTAAGTCTTCTCACTCGTCTCTTTCAAATCTTGCTCTCGTAGCCTCTCGATCGGTCCTTTCACTCTCTCTCTCTCTCTAACTAGTCCATTACCTTCTTTAACCATTGTCCAAAGAAAAATTAGTAGTTCCACTCCAGTTAGTAGCATAAGAAGGGAAAATAATCTCATCAGAATGACTAGTTTGATTACTAATTTGATCAAGAGAAGGATAAAACAAGTCGTTGTTTTTCTCATTGAGAAAGATAACTGATCTTGAAGTTGAAATTCATCAAGTAGGTCAGATGAAGTGGAACCCAAAGTCATGCCGTTGAAACTATTGTTGTTAAACCCATTAATAGAGTAAGAGAGAGATGTTGACGAATTAGGGCTTATTAAATTATCTGGGTTATGAAGATCAATGAAAATTGAAGGATTTGACCCAGAAGTTGAAGAAAAACTAGGGTTAGGTAAGCGTTGGTTACTAGTGTTCTTGAAGTAGTAGAATTAATAGTTGAAGTAATTGAACCAGTGAAATTATTAACCGTAGAGGAAGAATAAGAATTTTGTCTAGAAATTTGTGGGTTGTGGGAGAGAATAGGGGAAGGAGTTGAAGGTGTAATACTAAAGAGTGAAGAAGAGATTTTGAACCAAAAGAAGTCGAATCATTTCTTTATTGTTGTGATCTTGGATAAGAAGAGCACCCATGATTTTAGATTAATTTTCAGGATCTGAACTTTGGATAAGAAGAAGAATAGTCAACCGCGCTGCTTTAACTTCTCTGTACCACTTCAAACGGACTGCTCAATCCGGGACCTAAAATGTCCAAACGGATCAGTCCAGTCCGGGACCAAAGAGGTCCAGACGGATCAGTTAATTCGTAACACTGTGTTAGGTCCCAGACCCATATTAAAAATCGGTGCTTATAGAGAACTCGGGTCAATGTCCGTTGACCCAAGTCAATAAAATTTTTGGATGCTAACAGCCTTTTGCCCCGGTGCCTTTAGAAGCACCCAAAGTGTAAATAATAGGGTGTGAGAAGCCTGTAAAATTAGAATGTAAAATACTGTTTAAATTATATTGTGGGCCTCAAGCTTTAGTTATTAAAAGTGTCAACACCCTTCCTTCCAAACAGGTACGCTGGGACGTAGGAATAGATTTTGGGCCCAACGTTAAACTGTTTGAGTGAGTTTTTTTTTTCTCATAGGTGCCTTTTTAGTTAACTCGAGATTTGGGGCCCTTCCACATGTGAGGCCCAAAGCAGCCGCTTTGGCTGCTTTGGGCCTGGGCCGCCCCTGCCAGCTTCCTCTTTGGCCCACTATTTTTCATGTAAATGACGTAATTACCCTTTCTTATTTCAAAATAAAAATATTAAAAATAAAAATATTTCCACCTCACCTCTCTCTCTCTCTTTTTGGGTTGTTTATTTAGCTTGTTTCGATTTTGAAATTAATTTTTTAAATATTTTTATTTTGAAATTAGGAAGGGTAGTTACGCCATTTACATAAAAATAGGGGGTTAAATTTGAATTTATGAAAAATAGGGGACCAAAAATAAAGTTGGTCACAAAATAGGGGGCCAAATAGGAAATAACTCTAGAAATAATGCATAAGATTCCCAAGATAAATATTGAAGAACTTTGTCATGAAAGTTACAAGTTAAGAGAAATTATTTGACCACCCACTAGTAATGTGTGAATTTAAAGTAAATGAAATGAATATGTTGTAAAAATTTAAGTTCCACATACAATATTTAGTGAAACAACAAGATTTAAACTCTATTTTGTATAGTAAAGAGACAAACACATGCTCATTCTATTGAATACATGTACACGACTAAATTTATGCTCCCGTCCAATTCATTATGCTTTCCGCGGAAACAAATAAATGCATGTAGACATTCTTAGGGCCATCATATGGATCCTGAGAATCCATTTATTCCTACATTTAGGATATTTATATTTTTGTTTAATAAATCATAGATTTTTACTTCTACGACAATCGAGTATGAAACTTCTCCAATGTAACATGAGTGCAATCACTACACCAGATGGTGGTAGATTCAAACTGTTTGTTTTATTAAGTAGTATATGTGGACGATAGAAAATCATAAAATTAATGGATCGTCGATTGGTGGGCCGCCGACAACTTGGGCTTTAGACCTCGAAACGGACGAAGTTCTGGTTGGACCTGTAGACAGACAAAAAAAAGTAAAACCGTGAAGTCTTGGGGACACCGGGATGGTGTCTTGCCAAGGCAACTCCGACGGTCAAGTCAGCAAACTATAAATATTAATCGATTGAATGATGAGGGTGTCACCGTGTTGTATCGTCGGAAGGTGGCTAGACTCGTAGAGTGGTCGGAGCTTCGACTTTACGGGATAGTTGGTCGGATTGATCTCCTGGAGCAGGTCGAGAGGTCGTCTCGATCGGAGATTCTGGATAATGGAGAAGTGGGATGTAACAGGGACTTTAGAAGGACTTCGAGGGTAATGGAGCTTTAAGATATAATATCGCCGTCTAGAGTGATCCCCTAGAAGATTACCCTTCAAGTCTTCTAGAATTCGAAGGTCGATTATCGTCGTCTACAGCACTGATCAGAAGATACTAAATGTGAGAGAGAGAGAAGAATGTTCTGTAGTTTTCTAGTCGGTATCTCCTGCCTTTGGAGTCTGAGTCTCCTTCTATTTATAGGCGACTGATGGACTCGTGGAGTCTATCAGATCCGAGATAATTGGGGTCAAGGGTGATCCAAAACCGTAAGGGAGACTAGTTCTTGGTCGTCGATCTGTCGCCTGGAGTAACTCGATCGTACGATTACGCCGCCTCGACTTTAAACCCATCGTAGTCTGAGATCGCCTAACAGTACTTAAGGCGACGTGGGGTTTTAGAGCGACTTCGTCAAATGCGTACGTGGCGAGGTCTCCGGAGTTGAGGTTGACTCGGTAATCGGCAGGCTCGGTTGAGGGCGACCAAGGGGCACTTGGAGCATTATAACTTTTGATGGGTTATTGTTCGTCTAGATGGACGTTCGTAAGGGCTTAGAGCCAGTTGGACCTCTAGTGGGTTGACTTCCACGTTGGAGAGTGTCCAACTAGTAGACGAGTGGGCTACGCCCAAGTGACATTTATTCGAAGTAGGTTGGGTCTAGGCGACATTTAGGCGAGTCTATAAACCATAACTGTACCAATATATATCATTGTAGTTAGTTGTCTAGACAATATAACAAAACATATAATCTTGTTATTTTGCTTTATTGTTTTATCTTCGGCCGAAAAATGCAAGATACCATCTGCATCAATGTCGAAACAGATTGTAATTTGTGGATCACCACGAGGTGCAGTAGGGATTCCAGACAACTCAAACTTACCCAATAAGTTGCGGTCCCTTGTTATAGCTCTCTCGCCAAAACAACGGGTTGATTGCCCAAGTAAGTAAAGAAGACTTGTGCCTTCTTGGTAGGAATGGCGGTGTTCCTAAGAAACCAATCATAACACCTCCAACAGTTTCCAACCCTAGAGAAAGAAGGGTGACAACCAACAATGACAATTCTTGAATCTTCTCATATAAGGACTCGAAAGACAAAATACTTGGCTCAACCGCCGCCTTAAGCTTATCATCTGAGATGATTGTCGCCTTATATGTCGAATTTGTAGTGCCAATATCTATTACCGATCTTGAGAACTTCATGTTAATGGATTCTCCAACATTAACTTTAACACCAAAGGAAGGATAGTTCAAATCCCTTGCAGTTCCACTGAGGCTGCGATTTTCAAGACAAGTATGGTTCGTTATGAGTATAAATTTACTTCGACCATAATCGCTACCACAAAGCATGTTGACATATATGAAAGATTTAGGTTTTGGTTGAGGAAAACCATATACCTCCATATTTATTTATACTAGATGAGAATTACAATGGATGGAAATAAATAATGTAGATATAGAAATAATCCTAATTCTAATATATTCATATCTTGGAGATATATATGAGAATATTTCCTTTGAATTTCTTAGGTAGGAATATTTGACTTAAACACCTCTTTTACCCTTATTAATATATAGTTATCTCGAATAGCGTCGTAGGCTAAACCGGCATTGATAGCTTTTACCGGATCTATGTTACCTACTCCAAAATCAAACACATCATCTTGACTCTTGTTACCATTCATAGGAAAGGCAGTATTCATAAGAGCAGATTTAATAGCAGAAGGAGACCAGTCAGGATGGAAAGATGTAACATAAGTTGTTGCTCCTGTTGCATGGGGGCATAACATGGATGTCCTAGACAAGACCTTGTACGTCACAAACCTTTTATCGCTCCACTTGATGGGTTAGCTTTAGGTGAGAAAGCAGCAAGTATATCAACAACAAAATTAGATTCCCAACCATATAGATGAGTACGAGAGGGGGGATTACCATATAGTGAGATATAAAAGGGAAGCATCGCACCCAAAACCCTAGGATCAACAGCAGTTGTCGCCTGAACATCTATGTAGAGAGGTTTGTCAGAGAGTTTGATTCCTTTAGTAGTAATACCTTCGTAGTCTTCGTAATCGTCAGATAGTGGTGGAGGTTTTATACAACTTTCTTTTTCTTTCTCCGTCACTTAACGAGTTTTATCGTGAACTTCTTCTTTAATATCAATGGAATATGGTTTATCAACATCAAACTCATCTTCGCAAAACGATTTGATAAGCTTTCTAATAGTTTCTCGTTTAGACTCATCTTTTCTTCCTTCAACTTCGACCTTTTCTTCTTCTACTTCTAAGGAAGATTCAGCTTCAACTTCTTCGTGATCATCTTCTTCAACTTCTTCATACTATATTTTTCTTCTTCCTGATTGATAGATAAAATATACGAAGAAGATGGTCGAAGTAGTAAGGCTTAGAACTTGTCAAATATTTTTATCATCTTATCGGTATCGGACTTAAGTGATTGAAGTGTTTCAAAAAGAGAAAACAGTTGCGGTGGTAAAATTTCTCTTACGGGTTCTCTTTTAATCTTCTCCCATTCGGCATTGAAAGTTGTAGTTGCTGATGTCAAAAAATGGTCTTCCGTTATATCAGCATGGAAAAGGGAGTTGATGCATGACAACCTTCGTTATGATGGTATATTCTGCTATTTGAGGTAAGATTCTTGCGCCTATTCCTGCTTTCAGCTTTGGTGCTTCGTCTCCTTGCTCCTGCTCTCTGCTCCTTGCTCAAGCTCCTGATCTCCAAGCTCCTGTTCGTCGGTTCCCAAGGGGGGAAAACCTGCAAAGGGTTTGAAAGCCGCTCCAATGCTCAAGACGGTCAGGGTGTTCTTTGTAGTAAAAGAATGAATGTTGATCGATCCTTTTAAGGGCGAGTTATGAGAACTCAGAGTTAACTGTGATCTTCTAGGGTTTAGAGATCATTTCCAGTGAAGGACGATGTGGGGGCCTTAAGAGGCGGCGGTGATTGCCGAGAGGGAAGTTTTCCCTTAATGTTTATCTTGGATCTAGGATAGCTGAAAGTTCCTAAGTTCAAGGATCTTTCATAGATATCTTGCCGATGCGATAGATCTTATGGGATAAGTTTTCTCCCTTAAACGCGTGAAGTCCAAACTTGCTTAAACACTTCGAGATCCGTAACCGACTAAAATCTCTGTAGATATTTCAGGATTAAGTCGGTAGGTTGCTAGTGCGCTTTTGCCTTCTCAATTCTGGGCGTAAGGCATCGACCGAACCTACGTAAACCCCCCATCATTCCTTTAGAGACCCCAGGGCTGATCCGTACATGTCGAGGGCGTCACAAGGTTGGTTTCCTCTAGCCGACCTCCCAGTTAGGGAGAATATGTGGCGGATCGCCAAGGATTCAGCTGTCCTATACCTTAAGCTGGGTTGACCCAGTGGACTTCAGGTCTGATCTTGACTCTTCAGACGTTAGTGAACATCTGGACATTTTATGCATCATCATGAGTCCCGCCACTCCTTAGTCGAAAGTAACGAGACTGAGGAGTAGAAGTAACTCATGTATTTTAAACATTGCAGACCTTGAAGTCAGGGGGTTTACCTGGACCAAAGTTGTTTCATAAAGCTTGGTCTATCTTTTAGTTTTTTCTAGAGTTGCGCATTCCTAAGCTGATTTGTATCGAGCTGTTTGGAGATGCTAACTGTGCTGGCGGAATTCTTCTTTTAAAACTGCTTTTGCCAGAACTGATTCAGGCGATGTTTGTTGTGAAGGAGTTGAAGGAGATGTCCTTCGATCAAGGTGACAATGCGAACAATTTGTCGGATAGGACAATTGATGTGGAAGATCATCAAGTCCGATTGATTTAGGGATCGTAGAGTTGTAGCTAGAGACCAACTACGATCGTTGAATTACGAAGTAATTCGCGGCTAACTTCGAACGGATCCTACAACGGGTTACACATAAGAGTGTCAAATTGATCTAGGATATGACTAGTGGGAGTGAGATATAACAATGGGAATGCCCCATAAACATATCTCATAGGCCTAAAAAGGAATTAGGCAAAGATAGTACAAAAAGGCGAAAAACAGGGTTTTTGGGCCTTAGCCGATTCGGGCACTTCTAGGGATCGGATTGGGTTGAAATTTTGAGGGGAGATTTATGACATATCCAGTAGTGTGTATGAAAATTTTCGTGGTGTTTGGACACCTCCTCATTAGGTAATTGAGAAAATATCAATAGTTGTTATTTTCGACTATTTCCCTAAATCTTATTCTAAAGGGTGTTTTAGGAAACCTTTGAGGAGGTGTATTCTCATTAGGGTTATATATAAAAACTTTTAGAGCAGAGAATGAGGTATGGAATTTCTCTCTAAGCTTTCTTACTCTACCATATCAAGTAGAGAGGAGAAAGTGAGCTAATTCCCATTAACTATCTATCTAGTCAAGAAGAAAGGAGTTCTTCTTCCAACCACCATTGGTGTGCTAGCTAAACAACAAGGTGGGAGATCAAGTTGATTGCTCGTGTCCCAAGTAGAGGAGCTACGCTTGAAGCTCATGGTCTTCTCATAAGCAATTGGAAAGGTTCGAGGGAAAACTAGCGAATAAGGTATTTATCTTTCTAGTTTTACTTATTATTATTATGGGCTTATGCATGTGATCCTGGGAACACTAGTGTAGACATTAGATGTCTTATTTCCGCTATAAATACTAGTACAAGGGTGTAAATCTCATCATGTTGAGCTGATGGATACGTTGTTTATTCTTCCGTGTCACATCTCGATTTCCGCCCGAGCAGTTGATTTCCTTTCCATGTGTGATTCTATGACGTCGCGGATTTGATCCTCTGACTGCGCATTTTCCGGCATTAATCCTTTGGGTATCTTTACACGACAGTTCCGTAGCCATGCGTGGACACGTGCTATTCAACGAGTGGAGAGACTAGCGTGTTTTTTCGGGTCCCACTAATATCTTCTCCGGCTTGATCAGTCTTGAGCGGTGAGTGGTTTAATTGGACAGGGAAGGGGCATTAGGACTTTCGCAGCGTACGTCAATCATTGCCACGTGCTCACACTTCATTGGTTCAAAGTTTCTGATGTGTTGATTTATTGATTAGATGAAAATGCAATTTGATTCACCTGTATATACTTGATTGATTCAGGATTTCGAAATTTAATTTTGCCTTATTAGATAAAATTTGATTGGTTGAATGACGTTTCTTCAATTCGAGAAAGTAAGTCGGACGATAAGAGGTTCTCGATTTTTACGGGAACAAAGAGATTACATTTGAGAGTCGATGCTAGAGAAGATCGAGTTATTTGGATTCAGATGTGTTATTTGGAAACAAACATAAGGATCTTGAGATATAATCACCTCTCCTTCATGATGAAACTATGATATTCTTTTATTAAACAAAATTGGGTATTGCTTGTCTGGAAACAAACTATGATATTCTTCTCCTCCGACCACCACCTCTCACCACAATCATCTCTATCTTTCTCTTCTTCTTCCCTCTATGTCTCTCTCCCCACCTTCTATTTTTTTTGTTTATTTTAACAAAGAGGAGGGTATCCTTCCTTGGAATCCCTCTAGTTTGGGGAAATCCTCCAACCAGTAAGCACTACCAGTCTGGGGGATATCCCGGAACCAGTTCATACTTATTGATTTGGTGGATAACCTCCAATTAATAGTAGTGTTTTCTGGTGTGAGAATGTCTCCTAATCGGATCAGTGTTCCAACGGAAGAGATCAATAGATCATCCTCTTCGTCGAAATAAATAGAGAAATGTATGAGGGCGGAGGAAAACTCAAGGGCAAAGAGATCATCCTCTTCGTTCAATAGGAAGAATTAAAAGGTAGTGGTGGTGGCTAGAAATAGGTGGTCAGAGACGAGGAAAAAAAGTTTAGAAATTTGACAACACATATGGTTTTCCTTTAAAAATTTGTACCTCAAACTACGATTTTTCTTTTAAAGTTTTGTATCTGGAAGATTTTATTGTTCCCAAGGTAGGGAGCTCCTTTCTCTCTTTCACATAGACTAGTTTACTGGCTCCATTCTTTATCCCCTTATCAATTAATGGAGGAAAGTTTTAAAGGTGTCTCTTTTATTCACGACTCCCTCTCAAATTCGCTTTGAGGGAGGAGTTTTTAATATTTACAGGAGCGCCTTTAGAAGTTCTCATTAATGGAGATAGCTTGTATTCCAAGAAATACTATCATGTTTATTTGTAATAAGTCAACAAGAAAAATAAATAAAGTGGAAGTTGTTTTAGTGATCACACAAAATTAAATACGTACTATATATTGTAAGCCAACTCAAAATGGAGGCTAATTAGAGATTTGAGAATAAACAAATTTGAGGGTTTTGCCAATTGCATAAATAAACTCGCTCGTTTGAAATTACAAAGCGTAAATGATTTTCTGGGTAAGTCGGAAAACCATAAAACGTAAATATGTTGTTAAAATCAAGAAAACTCTATGAAAATATACAAAATGTTTGAAAAATATCTAATTACTTTTCATGTGTTATAAGAGATGTGACTGCCCATAAAATCATTGGTTATGCAAGGGGGTTTGAGTGACTTTAATATGTCTTTTCTTATCCAAACTTATATCTATAGAAGCCCACCGTTCCTATAATACCACCTAGATGTGGTGTCATCTTATGGTAGCTCCATATGAGAAGTGTGTAGCTCCATATGAGAAGTGTCACCTTGTTGATGACAACACACCATGCAAGTGACAACACATGGGTTATGTGTCACCTTCCTACTACTTCTCCCATTCTATAAATAGATGTACATGGTGTAGTGTTTGTATGGATTTTTGGTAAGAGATGGAAAAGGTTTGGAAAGAATTCTTCTAATAAAGTTTGGTTCAAGTTCATCACTTTGTTTTAATATAACTCATTACCTCTATCTCTTTCCCTTCCTTTAATTCCATTACGTTGCATGCAAATATCGATACACATTGAAGCAAATAGACCGACAATTTACAACATCATGTAAATTTTCTAAAGAAAACACGATTGTAGAGAGAAAAATATTGGGACAAGATTTAAAGAAATTTTTTAAGAAAAAAGATTGATATCCTAACTTTAAGAGTAAGAACAACAAAATCATGTACAGTGCAACAATCTATCTTTGAAAAAAAAAACGATGATATGGTAAAAGAAGAAATTTAATCTAGTGAGCATCATGTTTTTCTAGATTTTTTTAGGTGAAGACTAAAAAGCGTAGATGTTTTTCTCTGTGATTTTTCTAGGTTTTCTGTCGATGAATTGAAGAAGAGAAAGTTATAATAGATTTAGAGAAAGTTATAATAGATTTTACTTTTGGTTAAAAGATAATAGAAACATCCATTTAATAGGAAAAAACAACTTTTTGTAGGTATGAAAACTTTTTATTGAGGAATTATTTTCATTAAACTAAAAAGATATTTATATCTTCTAATCTAGGTAATTTTATTTAACATGTGATAGGTTAAGTAGTAGTAGAAAAAAGAGACGTTAGACACGTAAATTATTTTTAGCGGATTTATTTTCTATTTAAAATTATTTTTAGGTTCTAAACCCATTAACCTTATTTTGTTTTTTTTTATTTTTTTTTTGTTGTCGAAAGAACCCATTGACGTTATGATTTTGGACTTAAAACTCATCCTCTCTTTTTACAATAAACTAGGTATTACCCGTGCCTTCGGCACGGTGAAATTTGCTGCACATTACCTTAAGAATCTCTACACATACTTTCTTCTATCAAAAGAAAACCTACAGTTTTACTTCAAATTCAATTTTTCGGATTTCAATTGTCTACTTATAAAATTCTCTCATGGGAATTAAAATTAAAATTAAAGTATTTGATTAAAAATTTTCAATTTCACAGGGAATGATTAAATTGAAGTATTTGATCAAACATTGGAAATAAAAATCAAAATAAAAGTTATATGAAGTTTGAGTGCACAATTTTGGTTATTCTCTACCCATCTTACAACCAGTCGGATCAAACCTGCCTGCCGCTTTATCCACCAAGGACTCTACAAAATGAACAGTAATCACAACATTGAATAATGCAAAAGCAAATTGGCTAAATATTAAGCAACAACTAACTGAGAGAGTTATTTACGATAGAAAACAACTACTTGATACGATCATATCTTCTTGAAATACTTCACCCGCAATCCTTTCACCAAAAAAAACAAAGAGAATATTCATTCAAGATGCGCAATTGCAGAAATTTAAGAAATTTCCCGCGTTTCCTTATTCGATAAAATTGCTTGGAAAACTAAATTATAAAAGGAAAAAAGATTCATTTTAAATACCAATACTTGATTTGCTTACCTAAAACATTAAAATTTCTGAAATTGCTATTATGTTTTGTTGGAGTTCCTCCTCTCCAAGCCTAAAAAAATCACAAGTAAAATCATAATCAAAATCAACTCCATATAACATGAGGTTTGGACGGGAGAAAAGTACAGGTAAGAATAATAACAACAGGAAATAAATTGAGATCTCAAATAAATTGAACTCATTGTTATGTTTAATAAGAATGAATTTATTTCCTGTTACTATCCAAAGCATAACTTTGACACATTGCTCTAAACAATTTCTTTATCCAACCTAAAGGTTCACTTATTTAATTAGCAACTTGAACGAGTTGAAAGAGAAAATAGACTAAGATTTTCGAGGTAATGCAAACTTATGAAGGCAACATAAGACGCCCAAAGAAAGTTAATAGTAATATTTATAGATATACCACAAAACCATGTTAAGTATTTATGCTCCTATAATACATGAAAGATAGACTTGAATGCTTATCTATTAAGGTGTCTAAATTTTTGTTTGTAGAGTAAATTGCGCCTAACAACAATTATTCAT